>CAUYQV010150303.1:0-56964 GCA_963574575.1 Galagoides demidoff | reverse complement strand
GCATCACAGCTCATAGCAATCTCCAACTCCTGGGCTCAAGCAAGTCTCCTGCCTCTGCCTCCCAAGTACCTGGGACCACAGGTGCCCGCCACAACGCCCGGCCATTTTTTGGTTGCAGCCATCATTGTTGTTTGGCGGGCCCGGGCTGGGGATTCGAACCTGCCACCTTAGGTGTACATGGCTGGCGCCTTAGCCGATTGAGCCACAGGTGCCGAGCTGTTTTTCCTATTTGTTAAGAAGAAGCAGGTTCTTGCTAGTCTTGAACTCCTGAGCTCTGGCAATCCACCTGCCTCAGCCTCAGTAAATAATGTTTTAAAACACAGTGTACTGAGTAAATAAGACCAACCTTCAAGATGAGAACATCAACAAAAATCATACAACATATGAACAATTCTGCAAAAGTTCAGTAGAGAGCAAACAAGACAGGGAAGAATTTCTGGGTAAGACGACGGGAAAGTGAGCCGGCATCAAGTTGCTTCTCCTCTGTGGTCACTGCAGAGAACCAGGAGTACATGGGACATGACAGGGTCTGTAGCTCAGCTTCAAATTATCTCAGTCATTGAAAACCCCGATCTCTGTGCCAAACACAAACAGCACCAGCTAGGCCCCGAGTCACGTCTGTAAACAATTTAAAAAATACAAATACACTGTGTTAAATAGCCAGGCCCAAGAGATGGCAAAATAACATATATAAAAAACAGTAGAATGTTCAGGTAACTGGAACAGATTTAAAGGAGATCCAAAAATAGAGTTGTTGAACATAAAAAAGAAAAAGTCTTAATGACTGTGATGATCCTTCTTGTGCACGGAAGGAGAAGCCACTGAGAATTTCCACAAGGAACTCAGAAACTTCTTAAAAAAGTGATCAATTGAAAATCATAGAACAGAACTCTACATCAACAAGTATTCAAACTCAGTGGGTGGCTTTAACAAAACTTGGATGAGAAAAAATTAGTGGAAAAGAGTCAGAGGCTAATCTGGAGAGGAACCCAGAAAGTGGCAAATTATGGAACACATATGGGGCACAAGCGATACCAGGGAAAGGACCAGCACCTGTGCGATCACAATCCCAGAGATGAGGACACACAGAAGGGAAGAGAAACAATATCAAATTTTCAGAGAACTTTTCAAAACTAAACACTAAAGGGCAAATGTTACAAGCCCAAGCAACATTATAACCCAAACATACTAACAACACACACTCACACACGTACACAAAAGACATTATCCTGAAACTTTGAAAACCAAAGGCAAAGAGAATTTTAAGTTTTGTCACACGTGGCTGGAGGAAAGGGGCCAGCTCCTCAAAGAGAGGGGCAGGAAGTGACGTTGATGACTCTTCCCAGCAGAGGAAATTTCACAACCCCAAAGACAGAGGGACCCAAAGGAAAACAAGTGTTAAAAGACTGAAGGAGAATCCCTGCCGAGCTTGAATTCCGTGCAGTGCCATAATAACCTTCGGGAACATAGAGGAAATTAATACAATTTCAGACAAATGTAAACAAGAAATCTCAGCATCGCCAAGCCAGCAGTGAGGGAAATAGTAACTTTGCTCGTCAAGCAGGGGGACCTATATTCAGGGGGAGATCAGAGAACGTCGTGAGGGGTGAGGATCCTGTAGACCGAGATAAACCTCAGTAACACAGGCTACGTGCAGCACTAAAATAAAGTCTCCTGAAATAACGTGTCTCACCCCAGGACCACTCCCAGTTCCACTGTGTGCCCTTTTACTCTGCCTGTACTTATTTGGTCTTAGCCAAATATTCAAGGGGACCCCTGTGCATATTTCTGGGGCTCTTCTGTGCAGAGCTCCTTTCTCTCAGGCTCTCTGAACTCAATTTCTACCCAGTGAACTTTCAAGAACTCTGTCTCTCCAGCTTGGGAAAGCCACCAGTCTGGATCTGAGCCCCTTCCCCTCACCCCACTCTGCAGTTGGGAATCACATCTAGGCGCACAGTCTGGGCAACCCCAGGGATCCTCTGGTCAATATTTCTTCTCTTAGTAGCTCATTTTCCTACTCTGTCCACTGCACGACATCCAGTTTCTATCTATGAACACAAAAGTCATAGGCACTATCCCTCATTCACTTAAACAGAATAATACACCTCCCTCCTCCCAGGTAATGCAAAATCTCATAATTCATTATCACTATTTATTACTTCTCTGATTTATATATACATTGTCTATGTTTTAAACTTGAATAATCTAAAATGCTGAACACTGATAATTATTGGACATCTAAAGGAGCGGACAACAACCAAGAGAAAAGTCAGTCGATAGAAACAGACCCCCAGATGATGGTGGTTTCAATTGCATATAACGAGGTGAATAAAACTATAAAGATGTTCCAGTTGCTCAAGGACATAAGAGAAATATAACAAGGAGATAAATGGTAAATATGAAGAAAAGTAAACACCTAAAGGATAGGCCAGCTGCTGGATACAATCCAGGGTCCAGAAACACCCACAAACAAGAACACTTGATTTATAATAAAGGCAATGGTACAGAACTGACTCTTCTCAGATAGAGTGGTGGATAAATTGTAGACAGTGTGAGATAAAAGGGTGTTATTTCTCTATCATTCTATGCTAAAAGTTGGTCCCACTGGATTACAGACCTAAAAATGAAATTTAGAACTACAAAACTTCTCAAAGGTCTACAGGAGAGTATCTTCATGACCTCAGAAGTCAAGAAAATACTTTTTTTTAAACCCCAGGATATTAAAAAGCACTAATCATAAAGGAAAAGATTTCTAAATTGGATTATGTCAAATAATACTTCATTCCCTCAAAAGACACACATAAATAAGTAAAGCCACAGGTAGAAAAGTACTTTTATAATAAATCTGGTCTATGAAGGGCTAAAAGGAGAATATAGCAGAACTCCTTCAAATCAATATTTAAACAGACAACCCAGCAGAAAAGCAGATGAAAGACTTGAATGGCTTCTCCAAGAGAAGATAGTTCAACAGCTCATAAAGATGTCTCACCCTTGTTAGTGGTTGAGGAAATGAAAAATAAAACCACAATGAAGGACCTCTTATACGCATCAGAATGGCTAAAATTAAAAAGGCCAGCAGAACCAGGCGTCACCAGGGTGCAGAGGGACAGGGGAGGAACTCTTGCATCGCTGGTGGGATGGTGCATTGAAATGACCTCCGTGTAAGATGTAAGTGACGCCCCAGACTATGACCACGCCAGTTCACTCATCCTCAACATCCACCATTTATATATAAAATACAAATGAATCTGAATCTCACCAATGAACGTTGCCCAGAAGAAGCAAAACTATCCTATCCTTTTCATCTAGCAATTAAAAAAAAACTAAACTATAATAGTTACAGTTGTATAATTATGAGCTAACATTTTAAAGAAAGGGATTATCATAAAAGTTGGAAGAGCAAATTACCCATGGTATGAGGAGAGAGTTATCTGGTGCAACAGGGCAGAGACCTCCAGGAGGGGAGAAATATCTCATTTCTTGATACTTTTTTCTATTTAGAAATCATTGCTTTACACTACGGTATATACTTTACATCTCTATGTGAAGATATTTATCTATCTATATTAACACAATGCAAGGTTGGTTTATAACAAGTGTTCAATAAATGCTATTTTATTTCTTACTTTCGTGTGGGGGGTGGTGTTCTTGGGCGCTCACTTTGTGAGCCATCACTGAGATGTGAACTTAGAAATTTTACTCTCTTCTTTATGTGTTGTAGTAGCAGAGGTACTATACCCAGAAAATAACAACGCAGGGTTTGAGTTAGATGTTTTCTCTGGCAAACAGCCCCGTCAAGATACGGTCTTGAACAAGAGCAAGGAAGCCATGAGGTGTGTATCACACAGTGGCAGAGAAGAGCATAAATACAGCAGAGCAGTTCAAATTATGTCCCCAGAAAATATTCAGGATGTAGGATGTGCTGGTGCAGAGGCTGGTTACAGCCCCGTGTAGTGTGTGAGTATGTGTGTGTGTGAGAGAGAGAGATTAACTATATTTTGAAAACAATGCAAGTTCATTAAAAGCTTTTACAAAGGTAAACACAAAGTGAAAAGACAAACACTTACAATCCCTCTGTTTAGAAATCATCGCTTTACACTACAGTATATACTTTACATCTCTATGTCAAGATATTTATCTATCTATATTAACACGATGCAAGGTTTATAACAAGTGTTCAATAATGCTGTTTTCTTTCTTACTTTCATCATAGGAAGTAGCTTTTATTATTCCATTTGAAACCTGTGATTCTGAGCTGGTGCTGTAATAGAGAGGAAGAACGAGCTTTTTTTATTCTGAAACGTTGACATTACGAGTCAATAGCTGCTGGCTTCCGTGCCGTGCTGTGTCAGCGATGCATATAATTATCATCATCTGACATTTATTGAGCACCCACTGAGGAAAAGGCATCGCACTGGATGCAGCATGCACAATATTTAAAAGGAAAAGGCAACTATAGAAACCAACAGAAAAGGAATAATCGATTTAAAAAAAAAGTAATGCAACTTACTTTGGAAAGTATTTCATTATATATGGGCATATTCTCTTTGTGACATGCTTATTTTAAAAGCAAGGAAAGACATAGTATAGTATCACAGGCTAGAGAGAAAGTAGGAAATTCAGTGTTTATGCAAAAGTGCAGATGCTGTTCCTTACTCCTCCTCTATCCATCACAGAAGCCTCAATGGTTTTCACATTTATGTCCTAGTGTCTTTGAAACTCCTGACACTAACTTTTAACTGACCACTGCACACCTGTCTGGTTCTCCTGCAGGAAGCTCAAAGGCGTCTGTGGAAACCCAAACTCATCACCCTCCCTCCTCCCCCAGAAAGGCCCTCTTGATTTCCTAATCGATTCTGCAGCATCACTCATCTTTCCAGCTTGAGTCATCAGAGAAATCCTTGACATTTCACTTCTCACCCCCACGGCGTGAGTCACAAGCCTCGCTGATGACACCTGCTCCGCCCTCAATGCCACTTCTCCCACCACCTCCTTACTCACCCACTCAGCATCCCTCACCTTTGCTACTGTGAGAGCCTCTTCAAAGGGCTTGTGCCCATCCTCTGCTAATCTTCTCTCTGCTATAGTCATTTATCTTTTTAGCAGTGATCATACCATGTTATAGTAAGAAATTAAAGATTCCCCAGTGCTATAGGGCAATATCAAAATTCCTAAACAAGATAGCCAAGCCTTCTCATTCCCTGTCCCTTGTTTGATGCAAATTTCAGTGACCAAGATTCCTTAATAATACTCTCACACAGCATTGAATTTGACGTCTCCAAGTCTTTGTTTCTGGCATTCTCATTTGCCTGAAATGGACTCTTTTTCTTTTGGCCAGTACTGGGTTTGAACCCACCACCTCCAATATATGGGGCCGGCGTCCTACTCCTTTGAGCCACAGGTGCCGCCCCAGCTCCTTTTTTCTTTCAGTTATGGCAAACTTCTATTACATCTAACACAAAACTTATTCTTGTTTTCCCTCCCTGAGTGCAAAATTATGTCTTTTTCTGTTATGGTCCCAAACAAGACCTACTCGGTTTAGTAACTTGCCTTTCTCGTTTGCCTCCTGCAGGATTTTTCATTCTTTCAGTAAGTTGGCAAGGACATAATGGTCAAGCTGGCAGATACCGTTCCTGGCCCTGGGCGTAGGAGGCAAGCAAGGCAGGCTTGAGTTTGACCCTGCAGATCTTATATTCTTGCAGGGAGAGGCCACACAACAGAAGTGAACAGATGAATGAGATCATTTCAGAGGACTGATATTATGAAGGATGTAAAATGGGGGGACAGAAAATGACCAGGAGGATCTATTTGGATAAGTCTGGGAGGTCATTTCTACTCAAATGGCAACACGTCTGAGTTAGGAGAAGGAAGTGGGCCTGGGGAGAGGTAGGAAAGCCCGTTCCAGACAACAGAGCAGCGTTAGCTAAGACCTGAGTTGGGACCACACAGAAAAGAAGGCCAGGGGAATGCACCATGAAGGACAGAGCAGCACAGGGGAAGTCCAGGGCCAGATCACACAGGCTTTCTTTTATGACATATTTTTTGGTTTTAATGGTTGCCCTAAGGCAGCAGTTCTCAACCTGTGGGTCTTAACCCCTTTGGCGGTTGAATGATCCTTTAATAGGGATCACCTAAATACATCCTGCATATCAGATATTTATATTATAATTCATAATAGTAGCAAAATTATAGTTATGAAGTAGCAACGAAAATAATTTTATGGTTGGGGGCCACCACAACATGAGGAACTGTATTAAAGGGTCAGGGCATTAGGAAGGTTGAGAACCACTGCCCTGAGTGTTACAATATACACCTTTATTTAATTACAGTTTACCCTCTAATACCGTTCTGCTGCTTCACATGCTATGTGAGAATCTCACCATTATATAATTCTACTTTCTTCCTTTCATCGTCTGAGCTGGTCTTGCTGTGCATTTAATTTTCACATCCAGTATGAATCTATGACCCACTGCTACTGTTCAGCTGTTTCATTTTAATGATCAATTATCTTTTGTTAGAGTGATTGAAACAAAGAAAAAATGTTTTTTGTATTTACATTCTTTGTGACTGTTTCAGGGGGTTTCCACCTCTCTCTGTCGGCCTCTGTCTCTGAATCACACTCCTCTTGTCTGAAGAACTTACTGGAATACTCACCTTACTGCAAGATAGCTCGTAATACATTTTTTAAATTTTTTTTTGTTTGTTTGAGAAAATATTTCTTCTTCACCTTTGAAAGGTATCTATAGTAGATATAGAATTCTGGGTTGACAATTTTTTTCTAACTTTTTAGATTTTACTCCATTGTCTTCTGACTTGGATAGTCTCCAGGGACAAGTCTTCTGTCATCCTCATCATTTCCCTTCCATACAAAGAGCCTTTGTTTCCTGGGATTCTTTCAATATTTTCCATTTATTTTTGGTTGTCAGTAGTTTGAGTACAATATGCCTGTGTGTTATCATACACTTTTTTCTTTTCCAGTGTTAATCATGGTTGGGGCTCTTTGAGTTTCTCGAATCCTTAATCTTACATGTTTAATTATGTTAAGATTATAATTCATTATTCCTGTAAGTGTGTCTCCTGTTCTCTCTGTTCTCCTGGAATTCATTTTATACCTGCCAGATTTTTTCATGGTGCCCCACCTCTCTGGATGTTTTTATCCTATTGGCTTTCACCTTTGTGTTTCAATTTCGGTGGCTTCTATGGACCTATATCCAAATTGACTGATTTTTTTTTTTTTTCTGTCTGATATGTATTGAGTCTCCTGGTTGGTTCATCTCAGGATCTCCTCCTCTCGGTTGCCTAGATTTTCATTTCTAGTCTCTGGGCTGAAATCCTCTGTCTATTCTTTCTTGCTGTTCCCATTTCCCACAAAGCCTCTGACTTATTAATCACAGTTGTGTTAAATCTCTTTTATAACATTTCTAATGTTTGAGTCATTCCTGAGCCTGTTTCAATCAATTGTTGGTTTCTTGGCAGTGTTTTTGTGTATAGCAACTTTTGTTTTACATCTGACTGTTGTTTGCCCACAGACGTCATGGGCAGGACAGTCAAGGCAGCTGTAAGTAGTGTTTATGCCTGATGGGGGCACGCCTCTTCTGCTACGTTGTTGGGGGTGGGAGGGACTAAGCCAATCTAGCTGTGAGTTGAGCTGGGTTAAATTTCACTGTTGCCATGGTTACCATCTAGCACTAACTCTGGCATTTCCTTGTGCTTCAGACAGGGCTGGTTGACTGTAGGGCTTTTCTTAATGATGCTACTTCACGCTCCGATTTACAACTTCCCTGACCACCTGCACCTCAAAAGTGTCTCCTCCATCTCTTATTCCACCTCCGTGGCGTATCTCTGTTGCTTATTTGTCTGTGCTTGCTTGCTAGGTGTACTGCTCCACATCCAGTCTCAGAAAGAGCCCTGTCCCTGGGCTTGGGGAGTGGAGCTTTCTGAGATCCCACCCATCCCATACCACAAGGAGATCTGTTACTGTCAGTGCCTCAGATGTATCCCTGCTGCTTCCCCAGGGGTAAAAAGCTTCTTATTTTTCCTTCCTCCCAACCACAATGAGTCTCCACTTACACCCAAGAGTCACTTTGGTTAGCTGCTCCTCCTCTATCATTTTAAGACCTCTGTCATTTACAAAAGGAGAGTTCAGGCAGGATGCTTAAGTTTTCCCCTGAGCTCCTGGTGGAAACCAGTAGAAGGGAATCTGCAAGGAGGGGGCAGACCACTGTATTTGCAGCCCCCGGGGGTCCTGTCCTTCTGATACTCCATGCTGGACCCTTAGCAATTCCCTAAACAACACAGGGTCAGCTCTGCTCCCCTGTTTGTATGGCAGCCCTGTCTATCCCTCAGCTCTGCCACAGCCAAGCCAGTGAGCCACTGGCCAAGTCCCATCTTTCCTGGAAATTAAGCTTCTGTGATTGCCCTGCAGCTCAGTTATGGGTTCAAGTAAAATTATACCTTTGTAGATTGTTGGGCTATGGCTTCTTGAAACTTGGACATGAGCAACCTTCCTTTCAGCTTTCCTCTGGAAGAGCTATATGGACTATCAAGCCATGGCAAGAAGTGTGCTTGCCACACAGTCAGTGCTCTGGAAAGATTTACAAATTCAACTCAGGATTCAGAAATCCTGTATTATTCCATGGGTGGGGTATATTGATTCACATAATTTACCTTTCAAACTCAGCCAGAATGATCCTTTGAAAGCACAAATCCTCTAAGGCCTCCACTGCTCTTCAAGTAAAGCATGAACATTAGTGTTTAATCACCTGGCCTGTGCATCTTAGCCCCCATCGCTCTCTCTGCCTTGTGCAGTGCGCTGTAATGACACTGATCTTAGTTCTCAAATATAACAGACATTTCCTATTTCATGATCTTGATCCTGCTGCTCCTTCTGCTGGAATGACCTCCACATCCTACGTTTGCAAGGCTTGTGTCCTCTCCGCTCCCCTCAATGTCACTTCTGTGGTGAAGTCTTCCCTTAAATAGAATCGCTGTGACCTGATACACTCCCTGGGATTCATTCTTCTTCCTCACACTGATACAGACTCACGTGTGCCTCTGGCACTCTCACCCTCATGAAATGTGAGCTCCATAGAAGGATGACCTTGCTCATTTCCCTGCTGTGTGCCCAGTACCCAGCACTTCTCAGGAGCTCAACACATCAAGTGTCACTACATCAATGAGAATCTGCATTAACCGCTTTTAAGTAAATCCCTTCTGCTGCTCATCCTAAGACACACTATAAGAAGGTGCACAACCGAGAGGCAGCTCCACTGCAATCCACCTACAGGAATGAGTGCCTGGGGTGCTCGCTTTTACAAAGCTACCTTTACATACACAGGGGCATATTTTGTGGGATTTATTTCCCCAGTTGGCAGTGACACAGCCTTTTCTTCCACTTCAGTCTAAGCTGTGCCATCACAGAGGCCAGCAAACTGTCCATCAGTATCTGGAAAGCAAATATTTTTGTCTTCAAGTGCCAGGTGACCTTGGTGTCATAACTACTCAGCTCTGCAGAGTGGCACAAAAGGAGCCATAGACCATGTGCAAAGGAGTGAGCATGGCTGTGTTTCAATAAAACTTTATTTAGACAAATAAGGATCAAGCCATGTTTAGTCTACCAGCTGTAGTTTGCAGATCTTTTCCCTATAGGATCATCACCTACTTCTGTTAGGTGTTATCTCCAAGTCATTTTTACCTGTATCCACTGTGGGGCTCATTATTTTAATTCAGGCTATTCCAAATATACATTTGAAATTTCATGAAAAGTGCTTTAGCTTGGGGCAGCACCTATGGCTCAAAGGAGTAGGGCACCAGCCCCATATGCTGAAGGTGGTGGGTTCAAACCCAGCCCCAGTCAAAAAAACAAAAAAACTGCAAAAAAAAAAAAGTGCTTTAGCTATGTTTGGATGACAGGTTATCAGGTGAAAATCAACCTCAATTTCATTATTTAAATATAGTTTATTGATTCTTACTATATGCCAGACATTGTGTAGTGCAGTTTGCCTACAATATCTCCCTTGGTCTCCCAACAGCATCCCCTGATTTATCAGGGAAGGAACAAGTCTCAGCATAACTTACTACAGTAGTTATGACAGAGTGGACTACGTGAGATCACAGGTGGTTCTTTCCATGTCTGTCGCCCACATTGGCTGTCACCAATCTTGTTCCTCAACAGATGTTGAGTGAGTCCCTGCCAAATCTAACTCAAGTGGACAGTTCAGCATTAATATAGGAGTAAATGTCACAGTTCTTGGTTATTCAAAACACATGCATTCCTGGATCCTCCAATTCTAGAGCTAGAGTTGACCCCATGGAGAGGGCTCTCAGACATGGAAAGGTACCCTGTCAGGACCCTGGTCTGAGCAGTGTCTGTCCCCAGAAAGGCTTTTATGTTTACACAAAAGACAATTATCTAGAACATGTCAACCCAACCAACGTTGAGACTGAGCCAATTACTGAATTGCCCACTTGGTTCAGTTGCAATGACAAATTTCAGCAGCCCATTCAGACAAGAGATTAGAAAAATAGCTCTCCTTCTCTCTGTCTGTCTGTCTCTCTCTCTTGAAAAGGAGGTGCACAGAACAATGGGAGACCGGTCATCAATGTCTGAATGCTGCCAGGTGTAAAAGTTTGCATTAGTCCCACTTAAGTGCCGGATTAAAGATGCACCCAACAGGTGGGATTCAAGAAGTGTGCTTGCCACACAGGCAGTGCTCATCCCAGGCACCATCAGTCCTCATCGCTGGTTTTGAATTTAGCAAAGAGCTATTTGAGTATTGGTCAGGTGCGTGATGAAGTTAAGGCTGCCAATATTCCAGGAACTACAAGGTGACCACCCACTGAAGATATTTTAGAATACTCTGACAATCACGGACAGCAGATCTAAGGTCCTTTCTTTTCCCTTCCCTATCCAAGGACAGAAGATTCTATTTGGACAATGACTTCTACTGCAAACAAACATCTCCCACTTAAGAAAAAAGATGTCCATTGAAAGAGGACAGCTGGCAGGAAAAGGCACTTGTCCAATTAACAGCCCAGCCGTTCCCTTCCCGGCACTTTAACTCCTGCAACAATCTTGGGAACGTTTATTTATGTCTATTACAGTGACCTCATTGTTTCCTACAAAGCAAGGAGTGTCTTAGGAGACAACCAGGATGAGACATCTCGTGTGTACAGACAATGCCTTTGCTTCTCCAGTCCACGGGGCATTCTTCTGTCCTGGCTGAATACATTATGTTTGAAGGCACTGGTGGTGCAGACACAGGACTACTCATCCTTCCTCCCGCTAGCAGGAGTTTGGGAAATTAACAACAAGGTTGAGGCTGGAAGAAGATCTGGGGGACAGCCTCTCACTCTTCAAAGGCTTGACTTCCTGCTCAAATTGCTGGGTGGGGAAAGGACCTTAGCCTGGTCCTCTCATCCCACAAGTAGAGACCCAGAAGCTGGAGCAGTGCAGGTGGAGGGGCAAGAACTCGTGATGTCCTTGTGCTCTCCAAGACCGACATTCCTCCATTCATGCTGCAGAGGGGAAGAATGAACGTTTGGTTAGGGAGCACAGCTTCCTTCTGGCTGGAGATCTTGAGAAATCAATTTCTGTGTTGTACCCAAATCAGCTGGATTTTACCCCACCCTTCCAGCCTAGCCAGTCCGCACAAATGCTGGCCCTATGGCAGAAGGAGCAGCAACACCTTAACCTTGGCCCCTGCCTGGAAGGCAGGCTGACAGACGGCTGTGCCAGATCCAAAGCGTGCAGCAAAGTGAGAGTGTGTCTCTGAGAGCCCCAGACGCCCTTCTCGCCTTTCCGGCTTAAAGCCACAGGCGTACGAGCTTTCCACTGTGCTGGAACTGGTCCCTAAACACCTCTGAAAACATGCATCTTTATCATCCTCTCCTAAACTGGAAACAAGATTAGAAAAGGCATATTAGCTAGAAGAATAAAAACATTTCAAATGGATGTGATTTGAGGGACGAGTTCAGACCACTTTAGGCCATCTAATAAATATTTATTGCACATGGACCTCTCGGTACTTCCTGAAATAGTTCTCGTTTCAGACATCCTGCCTCACTGCCCGGGAACAGGCTTATCCATTCTATAGCACACTTCCTGGTGGTGATTTCTGGAATCTGATCCCTGCCACTTCAGAAAGTATGCAGAGAGAAGGGAACACTTCCACGTTTTGGGTGGGATTGCCGACTAATACAGCGTGTTTGGGGAGCAGTACAAAGAGTCTGCAAAGATCTAAGAGTAGACCTTCCATTTGACCCTGCAATCCCATTACTAGGTATCTACCAAGAAGAACAAAAACCATTTTACCACAAAGACATTTGCACTAGAATGTTTATTATGGCTCCGTTCATAATTGCCAAGTCATGGAAGCAACCTCAGTGCCCATCAACCCATGAATGGATCAACAACCTGTGGTATATGCATACCATGGAATATTATTCAGCTGTTAAGAAAGATGGAGACTTCACATCTTTTATATTTACCTGGATGGAGCTGAAATACATTCTTCTTAGTAAAGTATCACAAGAATGGAAAAATAAATATCCAATGTACTCCATATTGACATGAAATCAGTATATAAACAATTACATACTCACAAGAACAATAAGACACTAATGTAGTCTCCAGTTTTCAGGTAGAGGGAAGTCGAAGGGGATAGAATGTTTGGCAGAAGGAGGGAGGGCAGGAGGCGGGATCTCACCTAATGTGCGCACTGTGAGGGTGTATAACACGCCCCCGGGTGAGGGGCTCTTCTACAAATGGAACTTTACCTGGGAAGTGAGAACAATGTAACCTAAAACTTGTACCCTCATATTAATTTTAAAAAATAAAAAAATACTCAAAAGTATGAAGACATCAAATCCAAGTCCTCGTCCTCAAGACATTTCCTGTCTAGTTGAGGGACTTTCTTCAATCACAAGCACAAAGAACATGCCCCATAGAAAGAGCGTATTTTTTTAGTCTAGGATCCACCAGAACAGGGGAGGAGCTGTAGGAAGATGCTCTGTTGTCTCCTTCTGTTGTTTGTTTGCATTTAAGAAAGAGGGTGGTACCTTTGTCTCCCCGGACAGACGCTGCTCTGCACAGCTTGGTGACAGTTCATTGGAGATTAATACAGCCTCGTCTGCCCACCTGAGACTCGTGATGTGAATGAACTTAGATTTTTCTTGTTCTACTGGTGCCATGTTGGCATTTTATGCATTTACAGTTGTGACTGTGAAGGTAAGGGTTCATTTCAAACATCGCAGCTGAAAGACTAATTCTCTTGCTAAAGAAAAACAGTGTGGTGAATCCTCAACCCCTGAGTCTCCCAGTTTAATTTTTGGTGCCTTCTCTGGCACCCCAGTGGGGTTGATGTATGTGTGAAGACCTGTGCCAGTTTTACCTGGGAGCTTGCTCATGCCTGTATCTCCTGTCCCTGCTCTGTCCCTGCTCTGCCCCACAGGAAGCATCATTTTACCCCAGTTGTGCCATTTTGTCCCTCTGCTTAGGAGGTCTGCCTGAATCCATTTTTGCTGGGGTGGAATCTCCTCGCTCCCAGACACTATAGTTTAGCTTCCTTTCTGGCATTTCCTCTGGAGCATCCACCATTTATCTCTTTGCTGTGCCTGAGATTAATCACTGAAACATGCACATCAGACTTGGAGGCCCAGAGCTGGGCAGAGCAGGCCGCCCCTCCCTGTGTGCGGGGAGAGGAGGGGGCAGCACGGAGCAGCTCGCCTTTCTCCAAGATTAGAGGCTGCAACTTCTCCTATAATTTTTTTTATTTTTTTATTTTTATTTATTTTTGAGACAGAGCCTCGAGCTGTCGACCTGGGTAGAGTTCCATGGCATCACAGCTCACAACAACCTTCAGCTCCTGGGCGTAAGCAATTCTCCTGACTCTGCCTCCCAAGTAGCTGTGATTACAGGCGCCTGCCACAACGGCTGGCTATTTTTTGGTTGCAGCCGTCATTGTTGTTTGGCAGGCCTGCCAGCCTGGATTCAAACCCACCAGCCTGGATTCAAACCCACCAGCTCAGGTATATGTGGCTGGAGCCTTAGCCACTTGAGCCACAGGAGCTGAGCCTCTCCTATGATTTTAGAGTGATTTTATTCGCCATGGACATTGCCAGTATTTTCTATGTGGACCTCTTGAGACCACAGATGAGATCTTTACAATTTCCTGAATGCAAAGACTCCCTTCAATGACGGTGGCTTTTTTGTGTGTATGGGGACCAGTCACTGCACTCTGCATTATTTTTTACCTGCAATCTTCTTTCGTAGCCTGCTAGAGTGAGTTTTATTTTATATAAATATGTGTGTGTGTGTGTGTGTGTGTGTATATATGTATCAGCAAGTGGACCTTTGGAAGTTCAAATAATGTCCCTGACTCTGTCAGTTAGTAAGAAACCACCTAACACAAACCACTTTGTCACTACCATGTGAAAAAGCACCTGTACCCTTGCACACTCCTCCCCATCTTCCTAAAAAGCGGTTATCCTGCCTCACCTAAACCCCAGCAAGGAGGGGACCTCATTACCTCCTGCAGCGCCCCGTACTTCCTGAGTAGGGAATCTCTCTCCCACTTTGCTCTTTGGACCCCTGGTTCTTTGGGAGGCTCCTTGAAAACAAAATCTGTTGTGTGCTCAAATATAATTGATCAATATAGAATTTTTAAGAATATTAAGTGGGTGTCCCCACTCAGAACTTCTCACAGCCTCTAACATGCTGATGTGGGCTGTGAGTCTCCAGGGAGGGGTGTTATTCGGGATATGCCACCTGTGTCTCGCTGTGGGACTGTCCTGTGTTTGTCTGTGAAGCACCTGTTGGGTGCAGCTCCAGCACTCTGAGAAACACTGAGGAGGAAAGGGATCCACCGCGGACCGTCATGGCACAAGGCAGTTACCCCACAGGAAGTCTCCTCTGACGCTGAGTTAGTGGACACTAAGCACTTGCCACTAGGGGACTATATACAGGTAGGATATTCTACCTGTGCAATTCACACATGTGCATCTACACACACATACATGTATGTACAAAATCACCTGACGTCCTAAAGACAACTATTTTGGTACTTGTGCTTTCTTTATTTTACCAAAGAGAAAATAGTCTCCACTCCACCAGCAGGTGCTGGGGTTTGGCATTCAAAGCCACCTGCCCCCAGAGCTGCTCCTTCTTGTGCTGTTATGCAAGGCTCCTGCCCACCTCCTTCCTCTGGTCATCTCTGTCCGAGAGTATCACAGGATCTGCAGCTCAGACTATTCACGGTGGATGACGCAAAGAATTCATCACTCTGTAGGTGTCTGGGAACATCTGCTCGAACCCTGGGGATATTGACTTGGAGGCTACCAGTAAATTCCAGTGAGTAGGCAAATTCACAAATACAGATTCAGCAAATAATGAGGATTGATTGTAATCCACTACCCTTGTCTTGAAGCAACGTCATTGTTGGGCAACACCTGTGCCCATCTCTAACTTAATTTGCTCCAGTTAAAGGAAGTATTGAGTGAGAGGGCTAGCATCATTTGTTATAGTGAGAAATATTTTCATTGGTTGTAAGACCTGCAAAAGTCACACTTTTTTTATTGTATCATAGCCGTGTACATTAATGCATTAATGTGCTGGTTTTATATACAGTTTAAAATACTTACATCAAACTGGTTAACATAGCCTTCACACTCATTAATCACACACAGTTTTAAAAGTAAAAGAAATGCCTATTTATAAAAATGAAAATATTAAAGAGCTCATGTCTTCTGAAAACATCAGTTATTTATTAAGTGTAATTATTGTTAATTTAGTGGAAATAAAAATGCATGCAACTTCAAAATATTGGAGGGTAATTTACCAAATGCCTTGTCTTTCCTTGAAGTCTTTTGAACTATTGATTGTCGAAGTCCTTTGACTACTGACTCCTGAAATCTGCTAACATCTTGCCAGGAAGCCACTGTCTCACTAGCCACCCGCGGAAGGAAAACCTGCCTGATCTCGTCATGACCCTCTCCTGCCTTCCCACACTTCCTTCACCAAATCTGAAAGCACATGAAGATGCACACACTTGCCACTTTCCAGAAAAGGGTGAGGAATGTCTGGGGACACCTAGGTGAGAGAAAGGTGACTCGATTTCCTGAGATAGCACAGGAGAAGGGGAGGAGGAAGGCCGGGAACATCTCTGTATGCTTTTTTTCTGGAGCATGAGTTCTACTCTCTGGGACTGACCCTGGTGCAGAGATGGTTTGGAGAAGGGGAAGATGAGTGGGGCTGGAAAGCCTTCTTCACACTGGACTCCCTGAACCCAAACACCAAGGATGTGCTCTGTGGCCCTGGCTACTCAAAGTGTGGTGCATGGACCCAGGGCATCAGCATCGCCTGCCTGCCTTGAGTAACACACAATCCCAGGCTCCACCCCAGGCCTGGGGGAAGAGCCCAGGTCGTCCCGAGGTCTTCCTAGGGGCTCTTTTGTGCGGTAAGGATTAGAAAGCACTTGGCTGTGGGGTCACCAAGAACAAAGCCCCTTGTCCCCCAGGTGAGTGATATAGTGCAGACTGAAGTTCAGGGTTTGGCTTCTCCCAAACCAACACGAAAATTGATTTGTTGAGAGCAAACACGGGCATCAATTTTTCTCAGCTGGCATTACAGAAAGAATGTATTAAATAAAGTCATTTGCACAAGACAACACCACGTATGCAGGCACACAGACACCACTTCTGGGCAGCGGAGTCCTGGACATCCATGCTCATCACCAGTCCCTGCTGCTCCATAGGAGCTTTGAGAATCAGATATCCAGGCCCTGCCCAAGGGCAATGAAGTCAGTCTCCAGGAGTGAGGTCCAGGCACAGGCGTGTTTTGAAAATTCCCTGTGTTTCTAGTGTGCAGTGTTGAGACCTGCTGGTCAGGATTAAGTTTCAAGAGGATGTTAATTCAGGAGTACTGGAAAAGAGGAAGCTGACTTTTCCAGAACCTTCAAACAGACCAAGGACATTTGTAATAGTGTGGTTTGCACCAGAGTCCTGGGTATTAAAGGCCATTAGAAGGAGCTGGGCATTTGTATGCCTGCCTCTCTCCTTTTGCATACACATAAGGGGTGCGTGTGTGTGTGTGTGTCTACACGAATAGGTACACAGTCTCAGGCTCCACCCCAGACCTTAGCCTTTTTTTTGCTTCAGTTTAAGGACATGGTACAATTATATAAGTTACCTGAACTGGGCCACCTAAAAATTAAAATATTCATGAAAGATTGATGGACTGATTCCATTAAAGCATTTTTTAGAACTCTGCTATGCATACTTAATTTTAAAACACATGCATATTTAATTTTCTCTTCATGGGAATGGGGAATGTATTTATAAAAATAATAATAAGCAACATCCTCAGCGTACAGGGAAAATAAGACAGATGGGCAGGGGAGCATCAAACTGTCCCCATCAGAAGGGACACCTGTGTCTATGTAACTGCTGCCAGTGGGTTCTTCACAGGCATATGGAGACCCCATGTCCTCTCACAGGGTGGAGCAAACGCCCCAGGACCCCAGGTGGCATTTCCATGACTGGGCACCTTCCTGGCACATCACCCCAATGGTAAACTCCTAGGAAATAGGTCCCTTGGCTGGGGTGGGGAGTAAAAGTACCAAGTCCACAGTCATCAGGACACTATGCCTCCTGTTCACCAGCCAGGGTGTGAGGACCTGCTACATCATCCAGTTAACACTGACACTACCTACTAGCTCCTTGGGTTGGCAAGGAAATTGGTCTCTCTATCAGCAGTCTCCCTAGCTCCCTGCCCCCAACACCCAGTCAGAGCTGGACACAGTCCCACTCTCTGGAGGGGCTGGTGCAGTGCTGGCCTACACAGTCCTGGCTTTCAGGGAGCCAACCTTTCACCCCGGCGCTGTGCCTATGTGACATCTATGGTTTCTCTGATCCCTAAGAGTGCATCACAGTAGTTCTTGACAGAGCTGGGAGGGCCTTGCCAGATCTCCATGGCTGCCCAATGGGAACACAGAGGCTGGCCACTGACTCACTGCAGCAGGACCTGGGTCCTCCTGAGAGCCACCTCCCTCGTCTCCCTCCCCAGGTCTTAGTAAGCGTTCTCCCTCTCCTGCTCTCTCCATCTCTCCTTCTCCTTCCTCCCTTTTCTAGAAGTCATTCTCTGGCCTAGGGTGTCCCCACATCAGAGGACACCTGGACATCGCAGGCCTTCAGGAAACAGAGGACGAGGGCTTGCTCTCCACAGAAACCCTCAGGCCACTCAGAAGTGCATGTGGGGGATCAGGAGAGGAAAATCTAGGACCAGGAGAGCAGCTGGAGTGTGAGCCCATGTCCCAGTGAGAGAGTCGGCTGCAGGACTGCAAAATAGTACAGGGCACGTGTCCTCGGGAGTCGCCCAGAGGATGCAGGATTCAGCCACAGAGACACCGCACCTCAGCCCTTCTGGATTTTACTTCTCAGCTGTTCCTGCAGGACCTCTGTGATGTGGCACCCCAGTCACTGTGGAGCTCCCACCATGTCCCCGGCTTCTAAGTGGGTCCATATGGACTACATAAAAACTGCACCAGTGAAGGACAGACACAGGGTCTGAGGGACAGTCCTGCTGGCCTTAGGAGAAGGAGAATCCAGGTAGAAGCCAAGTTCCTGGAGGAAACTGCTCTGATAACCTCCCAAGAGGAGCCTCACCACCCGCCAGTCTTGTATGTGACAGGCCCCGAGGACGACAGCTGGGAACCGTGTAGGGCTGGACGTGACAGGGACCTGAGTGTTCAAGTTTGCTCAGTAGAAAAATCCCTAAAAGAATCTTTTAAATAAACTTTTTAAAAGGCAGTATACTCAAAGAAAAGCACACAAATAGTGGCATAGGTGAGTCATCAAGTAAACACACCTGTGTGTCTGGCAATTTTGTCAATAAATAGAAGGTCACCAGCACGTTAGATTGCCCTCTGGCCATCCTGGTCCTTGCAAGAAAGCCAAAGTCTTGATTTTGAATGTTACAGCTCAGCGGCCACCGCTCCTGAACCTGGGCACGTGGATTCAGGATTGTTTACCTTTTATGTCTGGGGCTGTGTTCTCTCATTCAGGGGCTGTGAGGCGACCTGTGTGGATGTGTCTTCTGTGGCTGTTCTTTCTTGTTTGTGGATGACATTCTCTCATATGCATATGTTACTATTTATTCTGCTGTTGATGGATTGTCTTCAGGGTAGCTCCATTCCTCGTACAGCTGATGTGCACGTTTTTGTACATAAACTTGGGTGTACTTATACATACATTTCTTCATTTATATTTGCATTTCTTTTGAACGCATGCCTTGCACGGGATGGCGGGGTCCGTTTTGGGAGCTGTAACCAGTCACGGGATGGCGGGGTCCATTTTGGTAGCCATAACCAGTCATGGGATGGCGGGGTCCATTTTGGGAGCCGTAACCAGTCTTGGAATGGCGGGGTCCATTTTGGTAGCCAGTAACCAGTCATGAGATGGTGGGGTCCATTTTGGGAGCTGTAACCAGTCATGGGATGGCGGGGTCCATTTTGGTAACCATAACCAGTCACGGGATGGCGGGGTCCATTTTGGTAGCCATAACCAGTCATGGGATGGCGGGGTCCATTTTGGGAGCTGTAACCAGTCATGTGATGATGGGGTCCATTTTGGTAGCCATAATCAGCCATGGGATGGCAGGGTCCATTTTGGGAGCCGTAACCAGTCTTGGAATGGCGGGGTCCGTTTTGGGAGCCATAACCAGTCATGGGATGGTGGGGTCCGTTTGGGGAGCTATAACCAGTCACGGGATGGCCGGGTCCGTTTGGGGAGCTATAACCAGTCATGGGATGGCGGGGTCTGTTTGGGGAGCTATAACCAGTCATGGGATGGCGGGGTCCATTTTGGGAGCTATAACCAGTCATGGGATGGCGGGGTCCGTTTGGAGAGCTATAACCGGTCTTCCAATGCAGTCATGACACTTCCTCCTCCCACCCAGTGTGTGTATGTTCCACACCCAGGCCAATACTAGGTATGGCAATCTTCTAATTTTAGCCATTTTGAGGACTCTAAATGTTAAATTAATGTGATCCGAATATACATTTTCTTGTTGACTGATGATGCCAAATACCTTTTCATAGGTTCATTGTCAAGGTGAACAGACTCTCTAGTTAAGTAGCTGTTCTGGTATTTTGCTCATCTAAATTTATTTTTTCTGTGCATTTTACTGAATTGTAGTTCTTCATAAGCTCATGTGTGTTATCAGCAATCAGCACTTTAGACGTTTCCTTCCACTCTGTAACTTGTCTTATCACTTTCTCAATGGTATTTTTGATAAGCCAAAGTTCTTAATCCTAATTAAGTCAAGTTTATCTTTGAATTTTTTTTGTAGTTAGGTGTGTGTGTAGTCTGTTTAAAATCCTCTGCTCCCCTAAGGCAGTAAACTACTCCGGTCTTATCGTTGGGAAGGTTTCTTTTATTTCTGTGTCTGTATCTATCATAGAGTCCTAGTGGATTTGGCACATGTGAGATAGACGGTCAAGATTCAACTTGTTGAAGTCAAGTTTATTGACAAGCGGTATAGGCATGTATAATTGCAGGGGTATTTGCCTATTTTAGGTATACAGTTTAATAGATTTTTGGCAAATGCATGCAGCTGCATAATTATAAGCAAATTGAGATGTTTTAGAGTATTTCCATCGCTCTAGAAAGCTGCATAAGCCCTAGGGCCATCACTTCCCTGCCACCTCACCCTCACCCCAGGGAAGCATTCCTCTGATTTCTTTTCTGAATGAGATACAAACAGAATCATACAGTACGGAACTGAGTCCAGACTTTTTCACCTGGCAGAGTGCTCTTGAAGTTTATCCCTTCGCGTGGCTGACTAGTGTTCCATTGCTTGGTACATGACTGTTAGTTTATCCATTTATGAGTCACGGGAAGTAGGTTGTTTCCAGTCTGGGGAGATTATAAAGTTGCTATAACATGATCACAAACTGGTCTTTATGTGGCATAAGTTTTATTCTTTCTTTGACATGTACCTAAGAGAGAGATTGATGACTTTTGTGGTATATACGTTTTTACTTTATCTAAAAAATCTGCCAAGTGGGCAGCACCTGTGGCTCAAAGGAGTAGGGCGATGGCCCCATATACTGGAGGTAGTGGTTTCAAACCCAGCCCCAGACAAAAACCAAAAAAAAAAAAAATCTTCCAAGCTAGATTTAAAAGTATCTCTACCATTTTATTTCCCACCTAGGGTAGGTCCATCCTCACTGCATCCTGGGCAGCTCCTGCTACTGTTACCTGTGGTTATGTCCCTGTGGTATTAATTTACATTTCTCTAATTGCTTATGACTTTAAGACCTGTGTCTTATTTGGTACAGTGTCAGTTCAAATATTTCTGTATGTTTCTCCATTTGCTATTTTTCTAAGCGGCCGGGTTTTAGTATCCTGCACAAATACCTTTCCTTGAACATGCCATACTTTCTGCCAATCTGTGGTAGGAAATTCTCACTTTCTACTTTTTAACTGTGTTTTCTGAAGAGAAGACTGTTAATTTTGACGAAGTCCAGCTTACTAATATTTCTGTTTATGCTTTGTGCTTTTTGAGCACTAGGAAATCCATCTAGCCAAATTTCAAATGATTTCACCTTATATTTTATTTGAGAACTTTTATACTTGTAGGCTTTACATTTATCTACAGGATCCATTTCAAGGTAATTTTTTATGAGCTGCAAGGTAGGGCTAAGGCTTCATTTTTTGAATATTGATGTTTAATTTTTCAAGCATCATTTATACCTCACTCTTTTTTGTCCGTTGAATTACGGATATTTGTGTTGGAAGTTGGTTGAGCATCCACACATATTTCTAGTTATGGACCCTATTTCTGTCTGTTGATATATATGTCCATCCCTATGTCGATACTACAATGTCTCCTTAAAATCTTTCAGGAAGATACATTTTATGTCATTTTACATTTCATAAAATTCATGAACCTAAACTGTACAGGTTAGTGGCTTTTAGTATATTGGTATTCACATCGCATCTGCTTTTCTTAGTATGTTGCTTGCAAGATTCATCAATTTCGTGGCATGGATCCATGAATCACTCCCCTTTATGATGGAATAATATTATCATTCATCAGCCCTTAGACATTTGGGTTGTTTCCCCTTTTTGGCTCTTGTGAATAACACTGCTATGAACATTTATGACAAGTTTTGGTGTGAAAATATTGATTTTTTTGAGACAGAATCTCACTGTTGCCCTTGGTAGAGTGCTGTGCCATCATAGCTCACAGCCACCTCAAACTTCCAGGCGACTCTCCTGCCTCAGCCTCTCAAGTAGCTACAAGTACCCACCATGATGCTTGGCTAGTTTTATAATTTTGAGTAGAGACCGGGGGTCTTACTCTTGTTCAGGCTGGTCTCACACTCCTGAGCTCAAGCCATCCACCTCCTGCACCTCCCAGAGTGCTGGGATTACAGGGGTGAGCCACCACACCCAGCCATGGAAATGTTTTATTTCTACTGGATAGGTACCTAGGAACGGAATTGCTGGGACGCATAGTAACTCTACATTTGGCCAGACTATTTTAGAAAGTGACTCGCATGTTTTACATTCCCACCAGCACAGTCTAAAGACTGGGATTTTCTTTCCCAACACTTGTTACTATCTGCTGTTTGAATACAGCCATCCAGTGGGTACCACGTAACTCTTCTTGTGGTTCTGATTCACGTTTTCCTAGTGACAAAGGGTGGTAGCATCTTTTCATGTATTAACCACTTATGTATCTTCTTTGGAAAATCACTATTCAAATCATTTTTCCATTTTTAAATTGGGTTATTTGTCTTCTCTTGTGGAAGTGTCAGAGCATTTGTATATTCTAGGCACAAGTTCAATATTTCATATATGAAATGCAAACGTTTTCTTCCTTTAACTTCTGCTTAGAAGTAATGAATTCCTCTCTCCTTTTCTGGTGGGGAACAGTAACCAGGAATGTACCCGAGGAGGACAGGGGTGGGGTCAGCCAGAGCTTCCACATGGCACAGCAGTGTCCACAGCAGCCACCTGGGGAGCCTGGACTCCTGGCAGCTCTTGGTAGTGACAGGGCGGTACCCTCCCTCCACCATTAAGGAGCAGAGATGGAGAAAGACAAATGGAACAAAGAGTTTAAATAAGACCCCAAGTCTTTTAACATAATACCCATAATAACCAGTTTTCAACAGAAAATCACTCATTATACCAAAACCCAGAAAGATTTAAAGCAAAACGAAAAAAAGACAAAGACAAGGAATAAGTGCCAATATCAAGACACAAGAGATATTAAAATTATCTGACATAATTTTAAAGCAATCATGGTAAAAATGCTTCAGTGAGCAATTTCAAATACATTTAAAACAAATGGGTCTTGATGGAAAAAAAATGAAAGATACAAAAAAGAAGTCAATAGGAATTTTAGATCTGAAAAATGCAATAAGGAACATTAAAAACTCAGTGGGTGAACTCCAGAGCAGAACTGAGAAGCTGAAGGATGCGTTGCAGCATCTCAGCAGCCCACAGATGGGTGGGTGGGGCTGAGGTGGGGAGGTGGGGCCTAGGCAGGGAGGTGGGGTCTAGGCAGGGAGGCCGGGCCTGGGCGGGGAGGCGGGGTCTAGGCGGGGAGGCGGGGCCTAGGCAGGGAGGCGGGGTCTAGGCGGGGAGGTGGAGCACAGGCTGGGAGGCCGGAGGGGAGCGGCTGTGAGCCCAGGGGACTCTTCCCTTCCCCACCTGCCACTCACCTGTTTGCACTGGTTCCTAACAGGCCCTGGGAATGAGGGACAGCCATATGTGATACTTGATAATGATAATGAATAATGATGATACTTGATAATTAATAATGATGATACTTGATAATAACAGTTAATAAAATTAATGGCGTGTATCTTTATTATACTATGCTTTTACTGTTATTTTAGAAATTACTCCTTCTACTTAGAAAACGTGTTGACTATAAAACAGCCTCAGGCAGTCCTGCAGAAGGTAATTCCAGAAGAAGGCAGTGTCATTATAGGAGGTGACAGTGCCATGCCTGTGACTGCCCCTGAAGACTTTCCAATGAGACAAGATGAGGAGGTGGAGACAGTGGTGTTGGGGATCCCCGCCCTGTGCGTGCCTGGGCTAGTGTGGGTCTCAGTTTTTAACAAAATGCTTAAAAAGTTAAAAAAAATAGAAAAAGATATGAAGAAAGAAAATATTTTTGTGTAGCTGTATAATGTGTTTGCGTTTTAAGCTAAAGTGGAGAGTTTACAAAGTTAAAAAGTTACGATAGGCTCAGCACCCATAGATCAGTGGTTAGGGTGCCAGCCACACACACTGATGCTGGTATGCTATGCCCAGGCCTGCTAAACAATAATGACAACTGCAACAAAAAATAGCCAGGCATTGCAGCAGGTGCCTGTAGTCCCAGCTACTTGGGAAGCTGAGGCAAGAGAATCACCTAAGCCCAGGAGTTGGAGGTTGCTGTGAGCTGTGACCCTACAGCACTCCACTGAGGCTGATAAAGTGAGACTCTGTCACTTAAAAAAAAAGAAAGAAAGAAAGAAAGCTTGAATACATTTGGGTTAGCCTAAGAATTGTTTGTCTAAGTCTGCAGCAGCACCCGGTAACGTCGGCCCCACCTGCCCGCACTACTCACTCTCTGACTCAGCTGGAGCAGCCTCCAGCTCTGTGCCCCGTTCATGGTGAGCCCCTACACAGCTGTGTCCTTTTTTACTTCCATGCTGAATTTTTACTGCACCTTTTCTATGTTTGGAGATGGTTAGATACATAAATACTTGCATTGTGCCCCAGTTACCTACAGAAGACGGCAGTCACGCTCACGGCTCCGCCCTGCAGCTCCCCAGTGCAGTGCGGGTCTATGTGTGCCCACCCCGTGATGTTCCCCCAAGGACAGAATCGTCGCCCAGTGACACAGTTCTCACAGCACATTCCTGCCATTGACCGCAATAGATAAACTGGAAGGTCGAAAAGAAATCAAACAAACTGAGCAACCGAAAGAAAATCCACGGGGGAGGGAAGAACAGAGCCTCCCAAACCCTGGGGGAAAAAATCCAGTATTGGGTCCCGGAGTTTTAGGAGAGGAGAAGGGTAGGGCTGCAGAAGCTCTGGAGAGTCCTCTCCTGATGTTTCCTGGGTTCCAAGCCTGTCTGTTTTCACCTCTGCGACTTTCTCTCTTTTTTCTTCCGTTTCAGATCTTCCATCTGGGATCACTCTGCTTTTGTCTGAATTACAATCTCTCTCAGTTTGTGTAGAGATACCTTTACCTGCCCTTCCTTCTCTAAATGTAGTTTCACCCTCCTCATCTGCATCTGGTTCCTTTTAGCCACTCTGGAGAGTTCTGATCTTTCGGGACATCTCCTCCCCCCGTCCTCTCCACTCTACCTGCTCGTCCATCCTCTGTCTCCTTTTGTCTTTGGCTTCTGGTCCATGCTCACGCCCCTCGGCCTTCCTGCGCCGTGTTCTCTTGTGCTTATTAAGAATTCTCTTCCCTTTACCTCAATCCATTCACGCCGTCCTCTGACTGCTTTTTTAATTTTAATGACACACTCTGTGCGTGCAGAGTTACTCCAGCAAGTTCTCTTTATTCCTTCTCTGCTTGGTCTTTTGCAATGCTGTCTTGCTTTATACTGTGCTATATTTTCAAACTTGCATTTCGGTAGACATATTAAACACATTTATTCTGTATTCCGCACCTGACGGCCTGATGTCTGGGTGGCTGTGAGCATCAATCCACTTTCTGTTACTTCTGCCGTTTGCCGTTCATGGTTTATTTCCTCGATGGCCACTTGTGATGTCTGATGTGAGTTTCTAAATGTGGGACTTTACATTCGATGATGAGCTGAGCTCTCAACTACCGAAGGTTCCTCCGAGAAGGACAAAGGCTCGCGTCTGCACATGGATCCCCAGCTACCCTGCCTGACATCGAGTGTTCAGCTGGAGGCCACTGAGGGTGACGGAGAGCATGAAATTGGGCTGCAGACCTGCTTGGAGGCTGGCTTAGGATAATTACTGAAAAAGAGAGATTTTCCCTTTGCTCTGCTCACCTGGGAGCAGGAGGGGGCAGGTTTGTTCCAGTGAAATCCTACCCCGGCTGGAGCATATCGGCCTCTGAGCCACAGCCTCACACAGGAGTTTTATTGGCTTCCTTTGGAGCGGGCACCCTGTTCCTTGCGTCCTCCCCTCGCCCTGCTGTGGCCCCCATGAAGCCATGACTCCCACAAAGCAGCGACCCCCGTGAAGCCATGACCCCCATGAAACCGTAACCCCCCTGAAGCCATGGAAGCTGATCTCCCAGCCTCAGTCCACCTGGTTAGCCAGTGTCATCGGGGAGGAGTGACTTGCACAAAGCTCCACTCAAACCCTTAATTTTCTTTCCACTGAGATCCATACTTCTAAGTTGTTTTTGTTGTTGATTTTTTTTTTTTTTTGCAGGTTTTGGCCGAGCTGGCTTTGAACCCACCACCTCCAGTATATGGGGCCAGTGCCCTACTCCTTTGAGCCACAGGTGCCGCCGCAGTTTTGTATTGATTTTTACTTTCTAGACTAAAATATAGATGTTAATTTGAAGATTTAGAAAGGATTCTATTCTTTGTTCCACGTATCTAACTCACTATGCCGGAAATGAGAGCTCTGGCCTTGTCTCTGTCCCTCAGATCACCAGCCTCAGCCCCCTCTGGCCTTTACAGGCCTCTCATTTTCCGGTTTTTTCCCAGCCTGATGACGTTTTGTCTCCCAGGGTTCAACTCCGAGCAGGTTGGTGACTTCCTGTTGAAAACAGACCATGACCCCGAGGAACCTGCTTCCCCCGGTGTTTCTTTCCCTTTATCTGCAGCGTCCATCAGTGTCTGAGCTTAGTGTGGGGTCAGGTGCTGCCTCCTCCACGTGTGTCTTCACCCCCAAGGCCCGGGACCAGGCGTCTTCCAGCACCCCGTGTCCCAGGAGCCCAGGCACACGCCGGCCCTCGGAAAGCACTTGCTGAAGGAATGAATGAAGTAATGATGCTTGCTGGGGCTCTGGGGGGAATAAGATCTCCAGATGGAAGGAGGCCAGACCTTGTCCTGTTTCTTTTTTTTTAATTTCTTTTTTTCTTTCTTTATTTCTTTTTTTTTTTTTATTAAATCATAGCTATGTACATTAATGCAATCATGGGGTACAATGTGCTGGTTTTATATACCATTTGAAATATTTTGTGCTCACGTCGGCAGCACATATACTAAAATTGGAATGATACAGAGAAGATTAGCCTGGCCCCTGCACAAGGATGACACCCAAATTCGTGAACCGTCTCCTGCTTCTTACTCTTTGTTTATCTCTGTTTGGAGAAATTTAAATTCTCAGCTGGGGAGAAGCGAGGGTCGGGCTCAGCGCTCCTGGTATCAGGCCTGCTCATTTGCTTCCTTTCTGTTTCCGCTGTGTGCGTTTCAGATTGGTGAAATGATTACGAGTAACCCACGGCGGTGGTGGCAGCCTCGGCCCCCGGCGTGATTTTCCAGGCATTGCTGTGGCGCCGAAAGTCGGCACACACGGAATGTCAGGGCAGAAACGTGTCTTTGGGTCCTCTGGGTTGCAATTTTTTTTAACAACTGTTAATTAAACTGAACCATTTCTCCAGGAAAGAAAATGCCTGTGCAGTGTACACCTCTGCGTGGAAAGTGGTGCCGTTCAAACTGGCTTCAGGATAAAGGGACACTCTTCTTAGTAAAGTGTCTCCAGATTGGAAGAAAAAGTATCCAGTGTACTCAGTACTATTATGAAACAATGTATAATCACCCACACTTTCGTAGGAATGATAAAACACAACTATAGCCCAGAATAAAGGGGGAAGAGGAGGGGAGGGGAGAAGGGAGGCCGGGTGGGGGGATGGTAATTGGTGGGACATCATCCATGGTGCATATTGCAAGGGTACACGCCAAATCTATTAAGAGTAGAGTATAAATGTCTTAACACAATAATTAAGTGAGGTGAAGGCTATGTTAACGAGTTTGATGCAAGCATTCCAAATTGTATATAAAATCAGAACATTGTACCCCATAAATGCATTAATGTACACAGTTATGATTTAATAATTAAAAAAAAAAAGAAAAAGGGAATCCTTTAGGCTGGCACCTAAAGGATTCCCTTTAGCTCCTCCCAAAATGTGTAGGGAGGAGCTGGCTTCAGGGGCAGCTGTAACCTCTTGGGGTGCGGACTCACTTTGCTGCCATCTGCAGCTCTCCCTCCCCCTGGGTGGCCCCCAACACACCTGGGCCTGCCCTGGATAGCTGGGGGTAGTTCCCATCTCCTTCCCCTGAGAAGCAAGTTCCAGCCCAGCTTCCAGAGAGGAGCAAAGCACCTCTGTTGTCCCCGCTAAGTTCCTGCCATTCACTGTGATGGGACCAGCAGAGGCCCCTGTCACTGCAGAAACCAAGACTCTGCCTTGGGTCACATGCCACCACCCCTGCAGTGCTGGGGATTTCAGAAATGAGGATCCAGCCACCTCAACTCAAAGTTGGAGTATTTTCAGTGTAGATGCAGTTCAGAAACAAAGCAATCCCTAAAACATTCCGTGGCTGGCCTCTGGGAGGACGGAAAGAAGCAGAATGGAGCCATTCCTGGCTGGGGACCGAGTTTATCTCAGGATATAAAACAGGACAAAGGGGACAGGCAGTTGATTTCCAAGGTATCTCTCTAAACAGTGTCCAAATAAAAGAAACCCACCCAAAGGAGTTGAAGGCACAGAAGGTATTAACTGGGGAGACCCAGGGAACCCCACCAAAGCCAAGGGCAGACTGTGTCTGGACAAGGACGTCCAGCTGCCCTGGGGCTCCAGGGTCTCTGGCCAGTGGTGCTGGGCTGCACCCATTTCTCTGTCTCAGGCGCTGTCTGTCTGTCCCTCCTGGTGAATCTGTGTGCTTGTCTGCCCGCTCTGTGGTGAGCTTGCAGGGCGTGTGACCACTCCCCATCTCTGTGCACCTCTGTGTGTTCTCTCTGTCTCTCTCTCAGCCTCATCTGTCCCCTTCCCCTGCTCTCATGCCACGTCCTCCTCCCATGTGGCTGCAGGTGTCTGAGCCAACATAGCAGCCTCAGGCCTACGAAGTTAAATCTCTGGGTTAAGCCCTCTGCAGTGTCCAATTCCAATGACTAGACCAGCGCTCAGTCACCCACTGGGTTCAGTCTGCGCTGAACATGATTGCAGGCACAACCCGGTGTCTGGAGGGGGGCAGGAGGTCCCTTGTGGAAAGGAGGGGACAGAAACCCCACCAGAAAGGTCCCTGGTGGACCACAGGGACTGAAGTGTTCAACGTGACCAGTGTGAAAACAGCAAGCCCTGATTTAGCTCTTGGTCATGTAGATTTCTCCCGTGCGGTTGTTTTACCCAGCATCTGTGCCAAAAGAGATTTCCCCAGAGGGAAAATTACAGTGGTGGCAGGTGCATTACAACCCTCTCCATTTGCAAGCTTGCAGGAACATTCCTTCCTCCTTCCCAGACCACAGGAGACAGAGGGAAAGACACAGGCAGCCTGGCCAGGAGCGTTTGCACTGGAGTCTGTGGGTGCTGATGGCTGATAGCGCCTGGAGACTCCGGGGGTGCTCTGGAGGGCCCCTCACCCATGCCCCCCCTTCAAGCCTGCCCACCTCACACCCGGTGCTGGGTGTGTGATTGTTTCTCAAGACTGCTGGTTACTCGTCTGAGCAGATGGCTGCTCAGTGTTAAGTGCAACACAATATTTTTAAAATAATATTTAACAGAAGGGAAGAAGGAGGCCTCTCCACAGTCAAACCAGCCTTCCTGCCGCTAACGCAGCTCATTCTCCCGTGGCGCCCCTGCCCTCCCCCCAAGTTCTCCTGTCACCAGTGTGGGTGCCGTGTGTTGCCACCCTCAAAGGCAGACCCGCGTCTTTAGCACCATGAGCCCCGTCTCCTGCTCCCCCGGCCCCCTGCCCACACCTCCTCCTCGGATGGTTCCCTGCCTGCCCTTTTACTTTTATTTGCAAATTTCCATCATTCTATTCTTTGCTCTAGTTCCTCTCCATGAGCTTTTAGTCTCCCCAATTTTGAGCCTTATGCTTTAGCTACTAAATTCCTTACAGGAGACCTAATTCGCTCCTCAGCACACGAGTCACCACCTCCCCTCCCTGCTGGGAAGCCGGCCCTGCTCACCCTGAGTTCCTTATCGCTCCAAGCTCTGGGGAGAAGGAAATGTGTGGATTTCCAAGTGAATTGTTTCGATGATACACAGGCAGGAGCTTCCTGGACGGTTGAATTCTGTTCACGTTTCTTGATCGGAGAAAAGTGAAAGACAGCTTCCACACAGTATTCCCCAAATTCGGACACTTATTTAATTTTTTCCCTTTAAATGAAAACCCCTCACGTTCTAAAATAAAGGCTATCAAAAGACACTGCATCTCATTCCCATGAGAGGCAGAGCAGCGTCCCGGTGCCCTGAGGAGAGGGAGCCCAGCACCGAACCCCACGGATGGGAGGGATCACCTCGATTCAAGTCCTGCTGAATGAGGCGACTTCTGGAAGCCTCTGAGCCCGGGGCCTCCAGCTCCCGGTTAAAAGGAGGAATTATCTATTGAGCACTAAACAGGCTTTGAAATCACATAGACACTGGACTGCAGCTTTCTTCTTGGGGTAATCATTGTCCTTTCTCAAGTGTGATTTATTTGGTATTTCACGCCTAGTCTGTGTGTACCGATGGCCTTCTCTGGCTCACCTTCTTCCTCTGAGACCAGCTGGGACCTGACCCTGAATCATGGATTTTTATTGCTGGAAAGGTGTCCGGTTACTTCCTAATCCCTTCATTTCACGCCTGAAGCAACTGAGGCTCAGAGAGGTTAAGGGTCTTTCTGGAGGTGTCACAGCTCATGTTAGCGGCTATGCGCAGCTGAGGCCCCCACGCCCCACCTGTGAATGGTCACAGGTGCCTTACCCATCATCTTGGGAGTGGAAGAGCACAGCAAGGGCTGATTTTCCAGGGGCTGGGCTTTCAACACTGTCGTTCTCCGCAAATGTGTGAGCAGCACTCTTACAAAGCCAGGTGCTCTGGGATTCTGAGTTTAAACAAGCACAGCCACGGCCAGGCCTCTAAGCTGGAGATCCACACCCCACCGGGAGGAGGCTTGAGGTTTGATGGGATTTCCTGAGTACCTCCAGCTTATCTTCTCATTTAATGAGGAAGAAGAAGCTATTGAAACCCATCACATCCATGTTACTCACAGGTGCTCCAGCCTGGATTGGTGTAGCCCTGGACCCTGGCAGCCCAATGACATTGAAAATGGAAACCCACGCAATTGTAAACTGTCAGGCTTAATACAGAATCTTTGTGTTAATAAGATTGTATTGACTTGATCGTTATCAGAAGAAAAGGTTGCTGGAGCACTAGAAGGGGATGGAGACGCCACCCGTTCCCGGCCCACCTCCCACCCTACATGTTTGGCCTTTGAATTAGAAACACAGTGGTTCACTGGTGACCACAGCAGCTCACCACTGCAATGCCCAGCTGCAGGACAAACAGGAGGCTGGCTGGCACAGTGCAGGTAGGGACAGCTCACCACTGCAATGCCCAGCTGCAATGCCCGGCTGCAGGACAAACGGGAGGCTGGCTGGCACAGTACAGGCAGGGACAGGAGTGTGCACATTGTGTGTCCTGTCTACACCTGTCCCCGTGGCCACGTCTCCCCTCCCCAGTCATTCCTGCTGGGGCTCCTGCTGCCCAGCTCTGCCTTGGACTGGAGGTGGCGTGAGTTCCCAGAGGACACTGCTCCTCGGGGAAGGGGGGGCTGAGTGTCAGAGCCACTATCACTGGCTGGCGTGGATTGCCTCCTCCCCTTCCCCCTCCAACAGCTCCTAGACAGTGGGCAGGACTGGCTCAGCCTTCACTCAGGAAAACCCAACTCTGCCTTCCCTGGATCCGCAGGCAGCCAAGCCACAGTCCTGTGTGACCTGGTCCCAGCATAGTGTGTCCTAGAAAGTGTCCAGCCCTGGATTCCAGGACACCTGCTCCTTTTCTGACATGGGAAGTGCCAGGTCTGGCACCAAACTCCTCTGCTTCTAGGATCTGCATCCGGGGTCCAGACCCAACGTCAGATGATGGCATGTTACCCCCTGAACAGAAAAGCCACAGAACCACTGTGTTGGGCACCCAGTTGGTCGCCACCTAGTTCTGGGCCCAGCCCAGCAGCTGCCTCCATCCAGTGTCCCCAGTGAGACAGGAAAATTCCAATGAAAGCCGATTCCTATCACCTAATCACCCCCAGCACAGAGGCTGAAACGCTGGCAGGCAGTGTTCCAAGTTGCCCTATCGGGCCCCACTGCCCACATCTCTGCTGGCCTGCACGCTGACTTCTGCTCCATTGCGGAGTCCAGCTCTGCCGTCTTCTGCCTCAGTTTCCCCAACTTGCTAGAGGGGACATGGATGTGCTTCCATGCTCCCTTATCACTGGCCTTGGACCAGAATTCTGTCACTGAAATGCCACATCCCCTTGCAATCAGGGAGCATTCTGCATGAGAAACTGTGAGTTTGTGAACGGCCTGGGCTGCTGGGCACTCACAGAGACTCTGCTGCCCCGGTCCCTCTCCCTCAGCTGGGTGGCGAGTGCCTCTCACGGCGCTGGAGAGTGGCCTGCGACGATGTCACCCTCCTCTTTCTCCTCCCTGCTAAGTTAGAAGTGCACTCATCCCCTGTCCGTGGGGCAGGAAGATGGGGCAAAATGACCATGCCAGCCTGGAGGGGACTTGAAAGGCCTCTGCCCACCTCTATGCCACCCACTAGGGGGACCCCACATGGACAAAGGAAGGGGTGGGAAGGGCCCATCTCAGGAAGGTGACCCAGGGCTGCGCAGACCTGCTGTTCTAAAGCTTCGTTTGCAGGCTGGTGAGAACTGAGCACCAGCTCACACTGCCATCTCCAAGAAACTTTCCCTTCTCACTGACATTCCAGAAACATCCAGCCAAAACGTGTATGTTTTATTAGAAAATACTGTAAAATGTTACAAACATATTTTAGGAATGTGAAGAATAACACAGGAACACTCGGGCACCCACCTGCCACAGGACCTCACGCCCTGAGAAGTCCCCAGAGGCTTCCTACAACCGAAATGAATTTCTAAATCTTTCTCCTTTTTGTGACCCAAATCATCAGACCCTCAACAGCCAATAGGATGTTCAGATCCTGAGCCCAGTGCCAGGAGTCTTGCTGTCTGGCTGGGGCCCAGGGAAGCTTCAAGGTGTGACATGTCCTGGAGAGACCCTCAGGAGACCACTGTCCCCTCTTTTCCTTCCCAGAGGGCTGATGTGGAGAGGCCGCCATCCCCCCTCCACCCTCTCACCAGAAAATTAATGAAATTTAGCTAGAAATACCCTCCGGGTTGGCGTCCTCAATGCTAGCATTCAGCCTCTCCCCTGACATAAGGCTCGGGGCTGTGAGCGCCGCTGTGCTGTGAAGGGTCACGGGCATCTCACCCTTCCCATACACACCACTCTATACACAAATCACAGCTTTTCTTTCTCAACATTAGTGCTGTGGCCATCATCCCTGTGGATAATTGTAGCTAAGTTTTATTAACTTTCTGTCCCTGCCCCTAGCACACTGGAACTTCCACATTTTGGATAGGGCACCCGAGGCAACCATTTCCTAAGCCAGAGCATCACCTGTATAATACTGTTTAATATCTTGACAAAAGCGGGAAGTCATTCCCAGGGATGCCTCATCCCTACGGATAGTTGTAGCTACATTTCCACAGGGATGGGTTTTGTTAGCTATTTTTCTCCCCAACTTCTAAACATAGTATTTTTTCGTCTAGGAACTGGTCAGCAAGCACTAATTCTGGTAAAGGAGAAAGCACACCCACAATTCATCAAGCCCACAGGCTTTCTGTGCACCCCACCACGCAGGAGCGTGCTAACATGCCGGGCGACAATTTGCAGGTGTCATTAGGAAAATGGATTTTGGCTGTGCCTGCAGGACGCTGCTCCCCACACTTCTCTCCAGCCCTTTTTCCTTAATATTGTTTTTACCACAAATGTCACACAAGAGGGGCTGGGACAAGAAGAGGGGTCAGCAGACAGCTCTGGACTCTCCTGAAGGCCCCAGTGTCTAGAGAACGTGGATGAGCCCAGATCCTGCTGGAGAGACATTGCCTTTCTTTCTTCTGCTTCTAGAAATAGTGCCTTTAAAAAAAAGGGGGGGGGGTTCATTGTGTTTATGATAATTCTCCAAAATAGGAGCTCCTGGCAGCCGATACTTTGGAGTTTCCATTTTCTGTTCTTCTGACGTTCTATTTCCTTAAAAACATCCAAAACCAAGTGGGGAAATATAGTGGCTGCTGCGTTGTGCATTTAGAGCTGTGGAGTTTTTTTGGCGTTATTCTCTATAATTTTCTTTATGTTAATCTCTCATATAATTAATTGGGCAGATTCTTGTCTAAGAAAGAAGGGATCTAGCCAATCTTTATTTAACTCTTTGGAATAAAAGTACCAAGCTAGGCTACCCCTTAAGAATGTGGACCAAGTCCCCTCAACCCCCATCTCAGCGTCCTCATCACAAAGGTCTAAAGACCATGGGAACAGGAATAATGTTACAGAAAAGGGCAAGATGTGTACACGTAATATCTCTGGGTTTGGTAGTTCATGAAGATGAGAACCACAAGTACAATATTTTAGGTTTCTGTTTTAATTTCAAGTACTTTTTTTCATTGCTGTGAATGTTTCAGATAAAATGCTTTTTCTGGTAGAAATTGTTTTGTTTTTTATTGTATATATGTAAGATATAGAATATGATGTTTTGAGGCAAAAGTATCTCTAAATATATGTGTGTATACACTTTCCCTAGGTATCTGTTCACACAGTGAAATGATTGCCACAGGAAACCAGATTAATCTGTCGGGTCAGATACCATGTATCCCCGAAAATAAGACCTACCCATAGCCATGCCCCTCATTTCGGCGCAGAGAGGTAAGGAAGACTGGAATACCTTTTATCTGCCACAGCTCCTTTCTCGGAACTGTTAGCACTTGCGTGGGTGCATGTGTGCACATGTGGTAACCCTGGTCACAGGCATCCCATTGCACACGTGTGAATGGCTAGGGGAAAGGAGTTCACGCGTGATTAGCACCAGCCCCACCAACAAGGTCGCCTCTCCCTGTCAGGTTCCAGAAGAAGATGGCTTAACTGTATCTGAATAAATGTAGATTGCTGTATTATACTTAATAAAAATAAGACATCCCCTGAAAATAGGCCCTAGTGTGTCTTCTTGAGAAAAAACATAGGACAGTGTCTTATTTTCAGGGAAACACGGTAGTTACTGTTGTGTGGGGGGAGCAGGTAACAGCACCTGGAATCACCTCCTTTCTCGGGAAATTTCAACATACAACACAGGATCCTTAGCTACCGTCCCCGTGCCATGTGCCAGGCACCCAGACTCTTCATCCTGTACACATGGGACTGCCACTCGGCCCCTGTGACCTACATCGCTGGTCCCTAGGAACCACCCTTTTACTTGCTGTCTCTGTGTATTTGACTTGACTTTTTAAAATCATCCACAGGTAAGTAAAGTCACACGATGTTTGTCTTTGTCTGACTGTTTACTTTACTCAGCATCATCCTCTCCATGTTCACAAATGGCAGAATCTCCTTCTCTAAGCCTGAATAATGTTCTCCTCTGTGAGTGAGTGTGTGGGAGTGGACAAACAGCTTTTCACCCATTCCTAGGCATTTCCCTGTGGCACTGCCAGGTGACCGTTTGTTTCTTCTGAGTCCAGCATAAAGTAGCTGCCCACACACAGTTACGGGAGCAAGCTGAGAGCACGCACACTCCCTCAGAAAAGGACCCAGACCCTGTGGCCCCATCGGTGCGAGCTGAGTGCCGCACACACATTCCCCCAGAAAAGGACCCAGACCCTGTGGCCCAAGCTGTGCATCCTCCCTCCCTTTCTTGCAGAAGGAGGAAAGGGCACATCAACCCTGTTTCCACACTTTCTCCTCCTGCCGGGCAGCTGCCAGGGCAGAGACCAGGGCTGCCTTGCTTGTCCCCTGAAAGTCCTCCTTTATTTAAAGCCAGATTCCTGAGACAGACCCTTCTGGAGAACCCAGTAAAAATGAGTTCTGATCAGTGACTGTCTAGGCCATTAGCAGAAGCATCCCCACTACTGCAAATTCCCTGCCGACCTTGCCAATGTGCTGGAAGCCAATTTGCTCTAAATAACAAACTACAAACTGCAATTAATAAAAGGCTATTTGCAAGCCTGTGTGTGCACATGGGTATGTTCAGAAGCAAACCACACGGCTGTGGTGTGTACACATTAGTGTAAACCTCATTCACAGCCCCCAGGGCCGCTATTTAGATGAGCTGCTTGTCTGGGCCATTGTGCAGTGAGTGACAGGCACATGTTGGGACAGATGCCTCTGACACAGGGTGTCCTACTGGCACTGCTCTGCCCCACCCAGAAGAGAGGGGCTGAGATCTGGGGTGCAGGTTCACACCCTTCCCCCCGCCCATCTTCTCTTGGTCCCTCTCTCACTCTGGGGGCCCAGGGACTAAAGCTGGCTGGGGCCTCTGGAGACAGGTGGATGTGGTGGGCTCTGGTGGGAAGTAGGTTGCCACCCAGGTCCATCTTCTTTCCAAGACCCACTTTCTCTCCTTCCTGAGTAAGCCTCTCTCTTCCAACAGCCCCCAGGAGGGCCACACAGGTCTGTCCTGGGCCATAGAGGAAAGTCGGAGCACACACAGACCACGGCCAAGAGTGCCCCCAACCCCCACCCAAGACTTGCAAGCTTCCACACTCACACACATGAACATTTAATAAACATGTTCAAGGAAGTTACTAATAGCTTCAAGTGTGATATTGTTATTAGGCTATGTAAAAAAAAAAAAAAAAAAAAAAGAGGTTTAATCCAGGGCAAAATATGATGATGTGCGAAATTGAAATAATCCAAAGAGGTAGAGAGAGAAAGTGTTGGGACCAAATATGCCAAGATTGACCATAAGTCCATGCTGACACCAGGCAGTGAGTGCAGGAAAGTGCACTGTGTTATTGTGTTGATCTGGAAACTTCTATAGTAAAAATAAATAAAACAAGAGTACTATGGCCTCTGTTCCTCCCAAAGCAGAGGCTGGGGAACAAGAATCAGGGCCCTCTTAAACAGGGATGAGGAACAGGGATCAGGGCTCTGCTGCCCAGGGATGGGGAACAGGAATCAGGGCTCTTCTACATGAGGAGGTGGGGGGATGCAGGGATGAGGAATAGGGATCTGCACTCTCCAACACAGCAGGGGAAGGGGGCACAGGGACAAGGATCAGGGCTCTCCTGCACAGGGGGATGCAGGGATGAGGAACAGGGATCAGGGATCTTCTATAGGGGCGGGGGGGGGAGGGTGCAGGGACAAGGAACAGGGAACAGGGATCAGGGATCAGGGCTCTCCTACATGGGGGCGGGGGATGCAGAGATGAGGAACAGGGATCAGGACTCTCCTACATGGGGGGCATGCAGAGATGAGTGTTTTTATTATTACCTAAGTACACTATTCAGCCATTAAAAAAGATGGAGACTTTACATCTTCTGTATTTCCCTGGCTGGATTTGGAGAACATTCTTCTTTTAAAGTAAAGAAAGCATCTCATGTACTTGTTAGTAAGTTGAATCTAGTAGATTAAGAGCTACAGGCCCACATTAGAGAAAAACGCTGTTAAATTAGAGAAGAGGGAGGGGTCAGTAAGTTCCCACCTAACAGTGCAATGTAGGGTGCACGGCACACTCCTGGGTGGAAGACTGAACCACAGATCAGACCTGACCTTACAAATGTAAACAGTGTAACTTAATCGTATGTACCTTCACATCCATCTGAAAATTAAAAAAAAAAAAAGCATAGGAAGCTAAAACCCAATGCCTGGTCCCTTTCCCCCCGCTTTCTTCATGGAAATAATGACTCTTCCGAAGGCCTTGCTCATCGTTCTGGGGTTATCAGGCTGACAGCATATGTACACATGCATTGACAATAGCTGCATTTTTGAGTGTTTTTATTATTACCTAAGTACAATCATATTTTTGCAGGAAGCTTTTGTGCACTCTGTCTCTGATACATATTATTGATACATGTTGACGTTATGTATTTTCATCGCTGCACAGCATCCTACCGTAAATAAACCCACTGTTTACCTACACACGTCTGTTCAGAAAGCCGATTTCTCTCTTTCCCTTTTTTGCTTCTTCCAACAGTGCCTCCAGAAACATTCCTGTGTCTGCGTGAGAGCTGGAATTGTGAGTGACAGAGGACGCACACTGTCATCACCACGGGGTGTGGAAAAACCACTCTCCGCAGAGACTGCACTGCCCTGCCAGGCATGCGAGCTCCTGGGGACACGTCCTCTCCAAAGCTGACGCGGTTGGGTGAATAACGCCTTCCAAGATAGCCATTTCCTAATCCCTGGAACTTCTGCACCGTAGCTTATATAACAAAAAGGACGCTGCAGGTGTGATAGTTAAGGATCTTGAGTGGATAGAGTACCCAGGATTATCCAGATGCACCTGATATTATCACAGGGGTCCTCAGAACAGAGAGGCAGGGATCAGAGGCATCCACGGTGGCGTGGCAATGGGGGTAGAGAGTCATACTGACGGCTCTGAAAGTGTGGAAGGGTCTCTAGATGCCAGAAGCAACAAAAACAAGGACTCTTCCTCGAAGACTCTGGAAGGAACCTTGTCTGTGACAACTAAACTTTAGCCTAAAGAAACTGAGCTCCAGAACTGGTTTGTTTTAAGCTGTGGAATTTTGCTGCCTCAGAAGGAACCGAGGGTCAGCCCGGCAGCACCCTGTTCCTTTTGTCTGTCTGGTAGGAATCCGTGTTTGACTCTGATGTTTGAGCTCACATTTCCCTGTTCACTCGCCAGGCCAAGCCCTTCTGCATCACACGTCTTTTGCACATCTGGGCTTCTCCCCCTGTAGATTCCTTGTTAGAGTATTTTTCAGTCTTCCATCTCCATTATCACTTCTAAATTTTTTTTATTCTGAATGGTCCAGACATCGAGCTTTATGCCTGGGGCATACTCCAAATACTATCTCCCGATTTGTGACGTTGACTTTCACCGTGACAATATTTCAAATGTATCAGGGTTTTTTCCTTGGGAAATTCTTTACTACCCCAATAAAATGAAGATATTATCCTATATTTTCTTTTCAAACCGTTGCCTTTCACACGTAGGCCTTTAGTCCATCTGGAAGATATTTTTGTATATGGTGTTATGTTGGTTCTAAATATATCTTTTTCCATATGTCTAGCCAGTTGTCTCTGCACCAGTCATTGGAGAGTCCATCCTTCCCGAGACCTCCCACCGCCATGGTGATTTCTGCTGAGGGTGATCCCACTAGATTTCTCACACCATCGCACCTGTCTCTGCCCCTTTACTTTGTTATACGACTTGTAGAACCAGCTGTCAAGCTCTGTTAACCTCTGAGAGTTTGTTTGGAATAGCATTAAATTTGCATATTCATCTGGAGAAAAGCTCTCTTATTCCTAATATATCTTCCTAGCTGTCCTTTTCACACTCTTTGTCCTATTCTTTCTTTTCTCCATGTCCTGCCTGCTGGGCCTCAGCAGGTCCCAGGGCTCTGTGCTTGGAACAACCATCTTCTCCACCCTCACAGAATTCTGGAAGCAGCAGTTTGCAAACTCCAACATGTGCCACAACAGGCGTCCTCAAACTACGGCCCACAGGCCGCATGTGGTCCACCTAGGACATTTATCCGGCCTGCTGGGTGTTTTTGCCACCGCTGCCTGTCCTGCTTAGCAGCCAACTCATCCTGGGGCCCACAGTCCAGCCCTCCAATGGTCTGAGGGACAGTGAACTGGCCCCCTGTTTAAAAAGTTTGAGGACCCCTAGTCTACAACATCTTGTTCAACACAGATTTCAGGCTCCACCCCTGAAGTTTTTAACTCAGCAGGTCTGAGGCTGGAACCAAGAATTTGCATTTGGGGCCCTAGAATTTGTGCTTCTAGTCCTAGGACTGACCTTTGAGAAGAGTTGCCCTGCATCTCATGGAGTCTCTTTTAAAGATGCTTTCCATATATCTATAAATGTTTATATTCAACCTAGGTTTTACTCAGCTTCCTCTGAACTCCAGAATTTAATATGCCATTCATAGTGTAATGATTTTAATGGCTGAGACTTGATAGATTCCAAACCAAATTTCTCTGGTCCCCTATTCCCTACACCAGCATGTACCATGGTCTTCCCACCTCGGGAGATGGAAACCCTCTGCTTTCAGTGGTTCTGGCCAAAACCCGAAGTTTTCCTTGACAGTAATCTCTTTCTGATACTCCATATACAACTAATCAGCCAATCCAACTGGCTCTACTTTCAAATTGTATCCAGAATGTGCCGACTTCTCACCACGACTTCATGACTGCCTAGATGATCCCAGTTGGATTATAGCCACAGCCTCAAATTTGTGTCTCACCCTCGACTTCAGATTCCTTTTAATTTCTTGGCACACAGATACTGGTGGAGACGTTTAAAATCTAAGTTACATAATCCAACTCACTTGTTTAAATATTTTCCAATGCAGATGATTATCTACATGTTAAATCAAAAGAATCAACAGAGAAGATTTGGAAACCAATATAAAAGTTAAAGCAGACAGGTACTACAACAATTCACAAAAATTAGTTGTATTCCTGAACAGTCGAAAATAGAAACAATTATACCATGACATATTCCAAAATGGCATCCACGATACCAAAAGCCCTAAAGAATACAGCTAATAAAAGTTGAAGTATTTTATAGAAAAGAAATAACAAAAGTGGAGCAAAGAAATAAAAGATCCAAATGGCAAAGTATACCATGTTCATGGATGAAAGATTCACTGTTTTAATGAATTCACATTTATAGACGTTTAGCAACATTCTGAGGTCAGGTCATGTTCTGAGAATTGAGAATCTGTTTTCAGAGAGTCAGGAGAATGATGGAACCCAGGCTCCTGACAATCACCAGCGGGGCACTGTCTAAGCTGCACCTGCTCCTCCTCCTGCCTTGAAGTCTACCATTACCAACACACACACACACCCTGCTTCAGCCATGCCAGGATATGTTGCTCTCCAGACGTCTTCAGAGGTACTGGTATCACTTTATCCCCCGCCTGGAACAATTTCCCCCTGACATCCTCCTGGCACGTGTAGCAGTCACATTAATAAGGTTTATTATCCCCAGGTACCCTACAAAACACGAACCTGCTCCTTGACAGTAACCTCTTTCTCATATTCCATATACAATTAATTGGCCCATCCCACTCACCACGCCTCCACGACTGCCTAGATGATCCCAGTTGGATTATAGCAACAGCCTCAAACCACCACATTCCCGACCTCCATCCCTTTGCTTCATCTTTTCTCCATGGGATTTATCAGCATCTGATATACTGTGCGTGGTACAATATTATAAGCTACAGTCAGCAGGAAATGTGCTCTCAGAATACCACCTGACCCTGAGGGTTGCCAAATATGTATTTGTTGAATTCATTCGAATATTGAGTCTTTTTTCCATGAACATGGTATACTTTATCCTATATCTGGGTTTTCTACGTCCTTGTGCAACTCTTATTATTTTCTCTATAATAGACTTCTCCATCTTTGGTTAGATTTATTCTTAAATGCCTTTGGGGTTTGGGGGTACTGTGAATATCACTTGGAAATACATCATGGTGTAATTTTTCCACTGTTTAGGAATACAGCCAATTTGTGTTTGTATCTGTCTCCCTTGTTTAACTTGTGTGTTACTCCTCATGTTTCTCTGCTGATTCTTGGTTTGTGGAGCAGAGTTGGTGCCTACAGATTTCTTCCTCTCCAATCCACTTAGGTTTACTCCTGTCTTGCTCTTTGGTTATGGCAGCCAACATAATGCAGAACAGTGTGGTAATAATCAGCACCCTCGGTTTGCTTCTGAATTTAATATGAGAATTAAAACCCAATATTCCCCTGAAACCTGGCTGCATATTAGAATCACTTTGGGGAACTTATTAAAAAAAAATGCTGACGACTGAGTCCCATTCACACTGATAATTAACAGTCTAGAGTGAGACCAGGAATGACTGTGGCTTAATCTCTCCCCAGATGACTCTTACCTGTAGGTAGAATTAAGAACTCTCACCCTAGATTATTGAGACTATCACCTTTCCCCCTTCCTTACACCCAGAAGTCACACAGCCTCGGTATGCAACCTGCTTTCTAGTTCTGTTTTTATTGCACCTGGGGACTTTGTTTTTTTTGTGTGTAAGTGTAGGATCAACTTTCCACTTAAAAGTATATACATTATATTTAATCTATCATTTCTTGGTTTGGTAAGATAAGAGTGTGAGGATATCTCTGCTATCAGATATTCTAAATCAGAAATCTCTTCTCAAACTCCCTTGCATATTCTGCCCAAAGACAGGTAACACTCTGGGCTGCTGTCTCCTTAAGCAATTATAAAAATCACCTGGGGCACTCGGTCCTCTCACAGCAGAGACTTTCAAACTCCTCTGCACATTACAATCACCCAGAGAACTGCTCACATCCCTGTGATTGGGTCATGGCCCAAACCAGTTTAATTAAACTCTCTGATGGTGGGGCTTAGGAATTAGTAGATTTTTAGGCTTTCTGAGCAGTATCAATGTGTGGCCAGGTTTGAGAGCAAGGATACCCAGCATCCTAGAACACTCACTCAGCCAAATTGGGAATTGTGTTTTACAAGCATTTCAGGGGGATGTCATGACAGGCAATGCTTGGGGCGTTCCTGTGCTTCCCTAGACCACAGTCTCCCTGCCCTTGATCTGGGAACAAGAATCAGCATTGCAGAAAAAAATGCCCTCTCACTGCAGCTTAACATGAGAGGCCCTTCTGTGGCCATTTGATCAAACCTCTGGGCAGTCAGGGATTCTTTTGTTTTTCCATTATTTTATTCATCCGTTCCTTTACTCATCGGATTGTTCTTGAGTTCCCACTCTGTGTCATAATCTTCCCCCTTATTGTGTTTTCAGAGATTTTTCCTCACCTACAAATACTTGAATTATTAATCCATTGGCTTTCCCTGTCTGAAGACTTCATATTCACAGCACAAAATAAAGCTCGTTCAATTTGAGCCAAACGGGGACTTGTCAAATGTATATGAATACAGAAAAAAATTAGGGACCCATTCTCCTCTTTTGTGTGGTGATGCCTTCTGAGTTTTAACCCAGGGCCATCTTTTCTGGACCTCACCACCTGCACACAGGGGCAAGGTAAAAGATGAGGAGCCCTTACACATCGAGTAACAGACCCCCGAGTGACAGAGAACTGCTGCTGTGACACCAACCCTTCACCCCAACCCTTCATCCCGTGACACCAACCCTTCACCCCGTGACACCAACCCTTCACCCTGCACGCACTGCTCCAGGCACCTGTCTTCACTGACTACTTTCTTGGAGTCTGATGCATCCAAAGGAAAGTGCAGCATTCCCATTTCCTCTCATATTCCAGAGGACGTCTGGAAATTCATAGGCACCACCCTTTTTTGCACAGAATTAGCCTTTCGTGGCGGGCAGGGCCCATGGCGAGGCTCTTGCTCACATGTGTTCCCTATGAGTCCCAGAGAGGGAAGATGTTTGAAGTCACAGGGGTCAGGGGTAAAGCTGGGCATAGCCGTGACAGCCTGTTCAGGCCTCTACCCCGCTGTCAGCCAAGTGTCATCAGTGCCACCAACGCCTACAATTCCTACCCATGCCTCCCAGTTCAAGTAAGTGTGGTGAAAAGGCAAATAAAGTCTGTGGGATTCAAGCCAAAAATCTTAGTATGTGAGCTGAGGAGCTGTGAGACCCTGTAGCAAGAAGACGCTCTTGTCAGTGATCATCGTTTTGATATGTGACCTGGGCAGTTGACTTTGCAGAGCACTTAATGGCCAAAATCCCTGCTTCAGGATGAAGAACTCGTTACGTGCTTTAGCCTTCCTGCATGTATCAGTCTTTAATGGTGGAAGACACATTATACACATATGTATATAAACTTCTTTATCAGAGAAGGGTGCAATCCCATTCTTGGAAACATTCAGAAATGTATGTAGCTCTAGGTCAAGAAAGGCCAGATCAGCTGGGAAAGTCACTGGACGAAACAGAAGCACCTGATGGGCAAGTGTGAGACGGGACCAGGGCAGCAGCCGGGAACTGCAGCAGCTCAGGCAGTCTGGACGGCTGGGTGCCCGTGTGAGGAAGCATCCCCATAGCTGGCCAGGGACCCCAGGGGGCTTGTCCTCACCACCCTTCAGCTGACAGACCAAAAAAGGAATAGTTTCCTGGGAGCAGGGTGTACCCAGCCTGCAGGACACATTTCTCCAGGCCCACAGTCACAAAGCATGGTCTTAAGCCCGGCCCAGACTAAGGGTTCTGACGTCAGACACATCATTCCTCAGCCTGACCGACACCCAGGGACACTCCACCTTGCTCCCAGCCCTACCTGGGCATGACCAGCCACAGGCTCCCTGTCCAGGAGCTCACGGCCAGGGTGAAGGGAAGGAGAAACCGGAGAAAGTGCTGTTAGTGCTGAGAGATCCCTCATGGGGGGACCCGACCTCCTATTGCATTTTACAGTGTCGGGGTGGCTTTTCTCTGGAGAGCCCTATGAATAAAGATAAGAGGAGCAATTGAGAGGCTACCCAGATCCAGGGTCAGCTGTCAGAGGAAGTGGAGGTGCAAGCTGAGCGAGAGGCCAGGCAGAGACAGTGATCTCAGTATTCCCACGGTGCTCTGAGCTGGGCGACAGCAGAAAAGCAATCCGGTGACCCAGGAGGAGACGCTTGGAGAAGCTGCTCCATGAATTCCAAGATCCTACGTGTTGCTTCATCCTCCTTTCATGATTTACTTAGCTCGCTTTATCACTAGAAAATCCAGCGTGGACTTTTATGAAGACACACACATAATTAATGGAGATAACTCATTAATGTACGAGCCTGCTAATCAATAAGCAGGTTAATCTACTCAGGCATCTGCAGGCTCACGGGGGCCTCTCTGTTTACATTGCCGCTAAGCCTGGTTCCACACCATCAGCTTTTTGGAGGCTATTAAGCTGACAGCGTTGGTCACCACGTAGAAAGCTGATAGATTAATTTCTGCTAACATGATATTCTTCTCGGATACGAATGGCATATTAATAGCCCACAACCACAGGATGGCATTTCTCATGGAAAGGAAAAATATATTTTCTCTCTATTTCAAAATTTCAGATCAATCTTTCCTTAACTCTACACATCTATTTAATTTTCTGGCTCGGTTTTATGTATTTAGAGGTAAGGAGAAAAGGAAAAGCTTGGTTTGGTTAAAAACAGTTACAGCATTCAGAGAGGCCTTTTGGTTCAGAACGGAAAAATAATGCAGAGAGAGAGAGGATTCGCTGGCTAGATTGGTGTGCTGCTCCCATGACTTGTCTGGCCAGTTAGCTGCAGACACCACCTGGCCTGGTGTGCTGATCCCAGTGGGGTCTGGTAGGGGCCTCCCTACGTCCCTCAACACATCGATGTCCCAGTGTGGAGGCCAGTGGGGTCTGGTGCTCTCAGAAGTCCAAGAAAGTCCTTTGCTGCCTCCCACAGTACTCAGAGGGATGTTGGAGTCCCAGGGGTGACCTGGAGCTCATTGGCCTCAACTCTGTCCAAGCCCCGTCTGGCAGAGAAGGCCAGGGAGTAGGGGATGGCTGTGGCCGTGCCCCATTCCCTGAGCCCCAGCTAGTGTTGGTGCAGAGTCCGCCACACATCATTGATAAAACTGTTCTTGGTTTCTATAACCCCCAACATAGAGCCAGGGCCCCAGGGCTTCCCACCCTTGGAAACCTCAATGTCACCTCCCTCATACCTCCCTCTCCTCTGCCTCCCCCAGTCCCACATCCAGGCCCCTGATTATCTGGAGGGAGGGAAAGCCTTTTCCCGGCTGATGATATTCCCTACGTTGTGTCCTGAGTTGCTTCAGCACCTCGTACGGAGGGGCCACCTTGCACCTGCCAGGGCTTGGGGACAGGCAGGACTGTGGGGCAGAGACGGAGGCAGGGCCACACTCAGGAACACACAAAGAGAGACCAGGGCATTCGTCAGTCAGCTCATGTGACTCAGGTGCTGGGGCTGCCTTAGCGCGGGTGGCAAGGGAAAGACTGTCTTTTGAAAAGATACCGAATCCAAGAGGGTCAGAGGCCCTCTTGCATGGACTGAGTTACTTAAAATCAACTTTATTTTGACATCTTCATGATATTTTGGTATCTTTGCCATTTATTTGTTGGGCTATCTTTACATAAAACACGATGCATGGATCTCAAGAGTGCAGTTCAATGAGGTTTGACAAATCTGTGTGCCAAGGTAGCCACACGCCCACTGAGACACAGCAGTGCCCCTCAGTCCAGGAGCTTCCCTCGTGCCCCTGTGCACTCACCCTCTGACCCACTCACCTACCCAACCCTCACTCTGCTTTTATCACCATGGACTAATTCCACCTGTTCTAGAACTTTGCCTGAACAGAGCCCTGCAGTGCCTGCTTCTTCTGCTTGGCGCTATGCTTTGGGGGTTCATCCTCGATCAGGCTCAGATCAAGGGTCCACTCTCTGTGTAGATGAGGAGGCTGACATGGAATGAACACACTGGAATTTGTGAACACCTGTTGGTGGAGATGTGTTTTCTTCAGTTTTTTAGACTATTACAAATAAAGCTATGGGTTTTTGTGTTTGAGTCTTTGGTTAGATATTTTTGTATTATGTGAGGGCATGCCTAGTAAATGGCACCACCATGGCCAAGTACAGAATGAGTTTAAAGAACTTCCCAGCCGTGTTTCCCAGGGGTCCAGCATTGATGTGGGAGTTTGCAGTGCCCATGTTCTTGCCCAAGGCTGGGTGGTTGCCCACTGTGTCCAGCGGCTGTTGAGCAGAATCACAATAGCAGGGACCAAGACACTCGGCGGCTGCATTTGCCTTGCCCCGTCAGTGGCTTTGACCCTCCTCTGGCAGTGTTTCTGAGAGCGTGGGCTACGCACTACTGCCATTTCCAAAAATGACCTCATGCCATACACAGAAATGGCATGAAGTACATGGACTCTTTCTGCAAGGAGCACACCCCCTTCTCGGTTTTATTTTTTTAATTCCCCTGATGTAGCCAAGGAGGCACAATGCTCCCTGACACCCCTGCACCACCGGCCAAGTGCCTTCTGGAAACTCTGCCTTCTATTTTGAAGCAGTTACAGATTCACACAAAGTCGTAAGAAATAATGCAGAAATTTCGTGAACTCTTTGCCCAGTTCCCCCCACTGGTAACATTTTGCAAAACTCCTGTGCAAACGTAGCACCTAATCTTCTTTGATGACAAAAAGAGAGTCCTGCCTCCAGCCCGGAGCCTTCCACAGCAGCCAGCTCGGCACGGCAGCGCCTCATTTTGTCATATATTTGGTTTCAAAGGTTACCTCCTGTTTATAACAAACAATACTGGTTTTCCATTTACAATGATGAGAGAAGTTTTATTACTGAATAAATTGATTTATGTTTTAAAAATTGAGTTATTTCAAAGAATGTATTGTATAAATGATTGTGCTGCCTGTGTGCAGATGTGGGGTGATACAGAATTTAATTTAGGGAAACGCTGAAACTGTACCACCAAGCGGAATGGTTTTCAGACCCTACTTTTTCTACATTGAACGACTATTATGAACCCGACACGTCTGCCTGTTCCCACACGGCAGACGCTCACTGGGAGCCTCACGAATGTACAGGTGTCCCGGCCTTCTGAGTGACTCAGACATAAGGCATATCATAATTCAGCACTGCGAGGAGACATGATCCTTCCGTATTTATGAGCGTCTGGCAGGTGCCAGGCGGTGTTGTAAAGTGAAGAGGTAGAAAGACAGAGGGGTCCTTCCTTTCTGGAACTGCATCTAATTGGCAGGACAGGTAAGGAGCACTTTCTATGAAGGTGGCAACACTTCAGGTAAGAGAGAGTGCACCAGGATGAGATCTGGGCGGCCACGTCACACAGACAGGTGGGAGAGGAAAAGGCTCCCGGCAGAGGGAGCAGCTCAGGCAAAGGCCAGGAAGCGGGGGTGGAATGCGCTGACCCAGACCCAGTGTGTGTGATCATGACAGGGCAGCCGGAACCAGAGGGACAGAGAGACCAACACAGTGTGCGTGTGATCATGACGGGGCAGCCGGAACCAGAGGGACGGAGGGACAGAGGGACAGATCACCGACACAGTGTGCGTGTGATCATGACGGGGCAGCCAGAACCAGAGGGACGGAGGGACCGACACAGTGTGTGAGTGATCATGATGGGGCAGCCAGAACCAGAGGGACGGAGGGACCGACACAGAGTGTGAGTGGTCATGATGGGGCAGCCGGAACCAGAGGGACAGAGAGACCAACACAGTGTGCGTGTGATCATGATGGGGCAGCCGGAACCAGAGGGACGGAGGGACAGAGGGACAGATCACCGACACAGTGTGTGAGTGATCATGACGGGGCAGCCGGAACCAGAGGGACGGAGGGACAGTGTCAGATGACTCGGAGGCTGAACGTAGAAAAGAGAGGTGAAGCTGGAAACAGGCTGAGCCCCCAGGAGCTTCACACGAGCTGAGCATGCACAGATGGCACAAGAGGAGTTGGGACAAAGGCTTATAGAACAGACCAGACCTGTCCTGAGCTCGGAAAAAAGAGGCAAGATTTAAAAACCTATTTGCAAAATGCCTCAGGCACAAATGCCACTTCCTGAGCACATGTCCCTATGGTGCATCGAGTCAGATCCCCTAAATACTGGGCTCAACCCCTCACCTCAGTTTCTGTAATGTGACCTCATTTAGAACAAACTGTCTGCAGATGTCATCAAATCAAAATGACATCATACTAGATGAAGGCAGACTCTAAACCCAATGACTGATGTTCTTTCAGAAAGAGCTGGACGCAGAGGCTCAGAGAGGAGGACTCCAGGTGACAACAGAGATGGCGCTTGGAGTGATGTGTTTACAACAAGCCAAGAAGGACCAAGGGTCTCTGAAGACACAAGGAGCCAGGCAAAAGGCTAGGAACTTACCCTTCCTTAAAGGCACCAAAGGGACCCACCTTGCCGACACTTGACTTCAGGACTCAGAACTGTGAGGGCTCAAATCTCTCAGTTCAGCCCCACTTGGGGGCAACCAGCTGCAGGAGCCCCAGGACATTGCACGGCCCTGTTCCCTCTGCAAGGACCCGGGCAGACCCAGACAGTCTCTGAGTGCCAGACGCACCAATGGCTACCTCGGATTAACTTCAGAGTCTCACATTGTGAACCCCCCGGTTTTTCGGCAATACTTCCCTAGTCGAGGCCAGCAGTAGCCACGGACCAATTGGGAGAGGCCTCTCCTGCTGTCTGAGGTATCAGCCCCCCAGTTTCTACCCAGGACTTGTACTTTCCCACCTCACTTTAAAAAGTAGGCTGTTGAACATGTTGAAATAATGAGATTGCCCAGTAATCACTTGGTCCATGTGAACAAATGCCAAGCAAGGCCCCTCTGTGGTTCGCAGCCTGCAGGGTGGCCCAGTGACCCCGCGCTCCCTTTATCCTGCCCTCAGCCAGTCAGTCACACTCTTTCCTTTATTCACGCTGCTGGGTGTTGTGTGAAACCCTGGGGTACAGCAAGGACAAACATCTCTGGCCATGATGAAGCCCTGATCTCATGAAGAGGACATGGGAACGTCTAGATGATCGTTTCGTAAGATGAATTCAAACACGTGTTCCTTGGCCCAGTTGGTGCACAAATGTCCTCTGAGGGCTGCTGCTGGACACCACTGGGTGCTGGACCTGGGCTGATGCGCTGGGTCATTCTCAGTGGTGGGGACTGTCTCACACACTGAATGACACCCAGGAGCACCCTGGCCTCCATCCACTAGATGCCACCATGACCCTCAATCGTGATGATCAAAGTTGTCCCCAAACATGGCCCAGGGTTCCCTGGGTGTGGTCAAAACTGCTCCCAGGTGACATCACTTTTAGTAGCAACATATTAGGGAAGAACTAAAGAAAGACATTATTTTAAAACAAGACGAAAGTGTATGTGTGCATGCATCTGTATGAATTATGGATAAACTCTGGCACATTCTCCAAGGTTAGAGTGGCCTGAGGAATAAGGGCTCAGTCGTGCAGGGCGCCTGGGTCCTGTTTCTGGGCATACTCCCACAATATTGAACCTGATCATGGTGAGGATGTTTACACACTCAACTGTGCAGTTAACTATTCTCCCAGCCGGGGCTATTCTCAACCACGTCACACATGGCTGGTAACGGTCATGGCAGCAAGAAATGTTAGAAAGTGCGTGTGAGTTCCTCGGGATGGAGGAGAGAGAAATAGTAATCAACCAAACTGGAGATAAGTGTATCTGCTATCGCCCACATGCCAGGAAAGCCAGCTTCTAGGTTAGGGAGCCAAAAATTAGTCAATACACGAATAAGGAAAAATAGTCTATGCTTTTCCAAATGTACTTGTTTAGAGCTCAAGTTAAAAAGATCTTTCAATGCAAAACAAAAACAAAATGGGAAAAAAAAAAAAGACGTCATTTTCATTCATCACCTTAAATTCCAAGGGGAAAGGGTGAAGGTTCAACCGCAGGTCAGGGTTTGAGGCCAGAGCCTGCCTCTAACTCCCGTGGCTGAAGGAGGCTGTCCTGTCTCTCTGGACTTGCCTTTCTAAGTGGAGAGCTTGTCACTCGGTGTCTCCAGGGGATCTTCCTGGAGTCCCAATATTTAATGAATCCGAGTCCATAGCAACCAGCTCTCCAGCTAAACCTGAAGTCTCGGTGCAATTTAGCAAACGCTTGTCCTTCTCCTCGGGGCAATTGCTGAAGTTTGAGGGAAGGGCCCAAAATTATGAGCAGGAGCCACAGGACACCCAGTCCCAGGAAAATCCGGGATCGAAATTGCCCAGAAAGCCAAGCCTCTCCCACAACCAGTTACTCTGATTTCATGAATTCACATTCTGTGCCTGTATCAAAAATCACCTGCACCCGATATACAACTGTCATTGCCCGTATGCCTTGTTAACAGGAAGAGGAGCAGAATTGCACACTCTGACAATGACAGCAACCGCATGACTGAGCTGCTGCACACTCGTCAGCTACCCTGGGCCAGGCATGGTTCTCGGGAATGATTCATTCAACGCTGTCATAGCCATGGGAGGTTAGATTCTGTTAGTAGCTGCACTTTCCAGATGAGGAAACTCAGGCCCAGGTACCCTGGTTCCAGGGTCTGCTGAGTGCAGCATAGTAGAATCTATCAGACACTTCTATCAGGGTACAGGCAAGAGAACAGTGACACCATTATACTGAAAGTGGAAAAGTTATTTGGGTAAAGTTGGCCGCTTTTCTGATCACCAAAACACCTGGATCAAAAGGGGGTAAAAGTGGGTGAAGGCCTGCCATCTGGACCACCACTGATGCTTATCCTTTCTGCAGGTGTGTGTGGCTATAGGATGCCCCAGAGATGCAGCTCTCAGTGGGAGAGATTCACGACCTCCCCCAACTTTTCTTACCTGGATCCATAAAACAGTACCAAAGGGCCCAGCCCAAGGCCAGTCACCCTGGGGACAGTTAGGGACCCACCCTTAGATACCGTTTGCAATGTTTAAGGTGGTTCTTTGTATTCTAAGTTGAATATGAATTAAACTTTCTCAGTTTTACAGACATTTTAAGAGGAGTTTTAGAAAGTCAGGTGCAGGGTTTGAAATTTGACTTGAAAGAAATAAAAATTGTACCTATAGGAGTTTAATGAGAAATCAATTATTCTAACTAGGGAACTGAGTCCTGACACGTCTCAGCAGCACCAATTGTTATGTGATATTTTTACAGACATTGCATCTAAAGGCTGGAAGGAGTTTGAACGTTGAACTATTCATCTACAAAGATCAAACTGATTTCTTCTGACTTTTCACTGAAGTGCTACTGAAACACGATTTATCAGACAGTCAGCTTTGTTATTTCTGGAAGGCATTTCAAAACATTCTACAAGGATATGAATTAATTCTGTAATAATGAGATCATATCAGAATATATATCTGATGCTTTAGATAACACTGCCCAGTGCTCTTGGTTATGTGCTTTGGCCAGACATTAGCATGCATAAGTACAACAATGATGTCGGTAATTTCATAGAAACACACATTGTCAGCCCCTCTCCTCCAGCTTGGAGTAATTTTCATCTCAGTGGACTAGTGGCCATGGCTCTGATTCCAAAACAAGTAGTAACATTGAAACCCATTTCTCTTCCTTCTCTACCTTACATTTTTAATTTTTTTTCTTTGCTAAAAAAAATGCCTGCTTAAATCTCTTTTTTTTTTCCCTTTTTTGAAACATTTTTCCCAAGAGGTCTCATTTACTACTGAAAGAATTTAACTTAGTTTCAGAGCTGAGAGAAGTGTCAACACAGGAAAGACTTTAATGATCACCTGGATACATTTAACATTCACACACACAAAAAAAATCTCTTGTTTGGGGAGCTCACAATAATTTAAAATATATAGCTTTTAAATTATGTCTGTGCTACTGACCCCAGCGCTGTGAACAAGCAAAGTGACGCTCAACTGTGTCCCATCCTGCTGAATCTGGAATCGTTTGAGTTTCTGTGGATTGTGGGACAGTCATGTAGTCCCGTCCATGAGCGGTATGGTCATGCTCCCCCTGGCGGGCTCAGGCGCCCACCACGAGGGTGCTCACTGCACCAAGTGCACCTCGAGATGAAGGAAGGGTCTCTGGCACCATCTTCCTCACCCAGCAAAGATCCTCCCCTGCAGGACCGGTAAAAGTCAGGAGACCCCTCAAAAAATATGGCACCCCTTCAAAACCATCTCAAATAATGTCCACAAGGCAGGACCACTGCGAAACTTCCAAAACAGGTATGTGATCTCAACTCTTGGCTTCCAGAGTCATCTGGGTCATTGCCAGGTGCTCAACCTCCAGGAGTCTACAAGGCCTGACAGTGAAGTTCATGAACTCATCCTAGAAAAATTGCTACATAGCTCGTTGCTGAATGTCACCCTGGTTGCCTCTGAAGAACTCCTCTTGGGAAGCTGTGCACAGCCCATGCCTCACCCTTCACACAGTTTTTCTGGGGATGACTTCACAAACTTACCTGTCAGACCTCCTCTGACCACAGCGCTGATGATCATTCCAGAAAAGGAGTTCCAACATTGCTTTGAAGGGTAGACTACATGCTGCCATCGGTACATACTTCCCTAAGGGGAGGACTTCAGAGGAGGCTGTGGTGACAGTCACCAGTAAGCTATGAGTTCACAAACTTAATTGTCAGACCTTGTTTGAGTCTCATCTGCAAAATGGATATAACAGCTAATTTGCTGGCCTCTTAGGATTAGTGAGATTATGTTTACTTAGAGCTCCGTAAAGCATTCTGTACTAATGGTGCAATTGTAATTCTCAGTATTAACAGGCAGTAATAGTTACCCCAGGGCTCCTGAGAGGCTGAAATAATCATCTCGGTCTTACAGATTAAAAATTGGGAGCTGAGGGTAGCTGGGTGGGCCTGAGGTGGTGTGCCGCTCACTCCTCCCCAGAGCTGCTGGGACACTGTGACAGGCCACCTTGAGCCATCAGGCCCTGCAAGGACTGCCTCAAATGCACAGCCTTCTGGGTCACACCCTCCTGGGCAGCCCAGACTAGTGAGGAAGGGATGAGAGGTGCAAAGGCTTGGCCCTCTCAACCCCCATGGGGTCACCCTAATGGGCTGCTTTAGCTCTAGGGCACCAGCACAGTCAGCAGAGCTGCTGGCCAGGCCTCCACCGCAGCACGATGACGCCTCTTCCTCCCCCTTGTGCCAGGTGTGGATCTGAGGGAACTCCTAACATCCCCCCAGGGCATCAGCATCTCCTCCAAACTCAGCTGGGGACAGTGCTTAGAAACCCGACCAGGCTCACAGCACAGCCGTCGGGACAGAGAGCTGCACCCACGCCCGGCTGGCTTTACTGGTAATCCCCGCTATTTTTTTCCTCACTTCTCCTCTTCTTCCTCCCCAAAACCTTCTGAGAAAGCCAAGTTCATCTTCCCATGAGTCATGGTCGTGACAACTATTAGGGCCTTTTCTAGAACCACGCTGCCATCACAAGTCTAAAATTACAGAATTCTTTGAAGAAAAATGTCTAAGCAATAAAACTTCACTAAATCAGGAGAACATCCGTGTTAATTAGCCCAAACTCCAGAAAATGAAATGCTTTTAGATGGATGACACTTGATTCTTTTTGAGTAAATATGTCAAACTTACATAGCAACTGGGGATAGGAACTGAGAAGCTGGTCTTAATGTCCTCCTCCCATCCAGCTATTTATGAGCTCAGTGACCTCGACGCAATCTGTTCTCCTGCAGAAATCAACACATATTTCCTACCGACACCTCTGACTCACAATTCACCTGCTGAACAATCTTTGACCAGGAAAAGGAAGCCTTCCTGCTGACCCGTGTCTGAGTGTCCACAAATCTCAGGTGACCAGAATCAGAATTAACTGACTCCCCTTCCTTCATTTGCTGTTTTTTTCTTACTTTCAGTTTCTTCTTTCCCTCCACATTAAAAAAAATTTTTTTCATGAAAATTTTTCATGTTTAACCGTCACCTCATCTTTTCAAAGCCCTGGAGATCCCCAGTCATTCTGGGAAAAGATGAACCTTGTATCAACCCGAGCTATTTTAGTGAAACATGTCTGAGTGTTTTAAGATCGACACCATCAGATCCAACCTAATGCCGTCGCTTCTTCATGTTCAAACATCTCACCTGCAAAGTATCGCCCGAGTGCCTTAGGGAGAAGCCCACGTGTTTCTAGAGGAATCAGCCCCGGCGTGTGGGAGGCGCATGGCAGGAAGAAGCCAGAACTCTCTAGTCGGCTTCCCGTCTACTCAGCCCTCCCTCTTGGTGTCCTCCCCCCAATCCCAGCTCCACTGACACCACTTTAACCTCTTTCATATCCTTATTTTTGATAGATGAATAGAAATAATAATTCATTATTGTGGTATATACTTTTAGTTAATATGGAATCCTGCCATGTGCCAATCTGTCCACATATAAGGAGTGATGATGGGAAGTGAACTTGGGGTGTCTGTCTCAGGTCTGATTCCCCTGGGAAATAATTCTATCCACTGCCGTAAGCGTTGAGGGGCTACGGGGCTTCCCCGGAGCAGGGACTTTATTTTTTTTTATTTATTAGATCATAACTGAGTACATTACTGCATCTATGGGGTACACTGTGTTGATTTTATATACAACTTAGAATGCTTACATCAAATTAGTTAACACAGCCTTCACCTCACTTATTTAATTTTGTGTTAAAAACATTTATGCTCCACTCTTCAAAGATTTCACATGCGCCCTTGCAATACGCACAGTAGGTAAGGCCCCACCGATGACCCTCCCTCACCCCTCCCCTCCCCCTCCTCTTCTCCCCTTCATTCTAGAATATAGTTGTGTTTTATAATTTGTATGAAAATGTGGGTGATTTTATATTGGTTTCATAATAATACTAAGCACATAGGATACTTTTTCTTCCATTCTTGAGATACTTTACTAAGAAGAATATGTTCCAGTTCTATCCATGTAAACATAAAAGAGATAAAGTCTCCATCTTTTATGGCTGTATAATATTCCATGATATACCTATACCACAATTTATTAATCCGTTCATGGGTCGATGGGCACTTGGGCTTCTTCCATGACTTGGTAATTATGAATTGGGCTGCAATAAACATTCTGGTGCACATATCTTTGTTGTAAAGTGATTTTTGGTCATCTAGATATATACCTAGGAGAGAAATTGCAGGATCAAATGGTAGGTCTACTTTTAGTTCCTTAAGTGTTCTCCAAAATTCTTTCCAAAAGGGACATATTAGCTTGCATTCCCACCAGCAGTGCAAAAGTGTTCCCTTCTCTCCACATCCACACCACCATCTGTAGTTTGGGGATTTTGTTATGTGGGCCACTCTTCCTGGAGTTAGATGATATCTTAAAGTAGTTACAAGATGCTTTAAGGAGGTGATGCAGGACGCCAAGCTCTGCACGGCTCGGAGGAAGGGCAGGCAGCAGACTGTGTCCTAAATTATGATGCCTGCTGGGACTGGTTCTCTCCATGTTTCAAATGAAAGATTCAGTTCACTGACAGAGCCAGGTGTGGGAAGATGTGGTTGGAATCATCTCTACTCATCTTCCAGCTCTGCGGCCCCAGCAGCAGCTTCCCTGTCAGGTGTCCTTACATGGTGGACTCCCGTCTGCTCTGTGGGGAACCCCAAGGTCACCACAAGCCCCATGGAAAGAGTGGCTTGAACAATTGCTCTAACAGCAATGGCAGGTAAGGCTTATGCAGGCCTAGCTGGCCAACCCCCAGGGCCAAGAGGACCCTGACTGGTCATGTCAGAGATAGGCTCCCTCTTCCCAGATGGGAGTGGGTTAAACTTCATCTAATCCACATGGACTGAGAGTGTGGAATGGGGTCACAGAGAATATAGAAGGGGTGCTATTGAAATTATAGGGAGGCTGTTACTGAAAATGTGGAAGGTGTATTACTGGGAGTATGGGAGGATGTTATGAGAGTATGCGAAGGATGTTACTTAGAGTATGGGAGGATGTTACTGAGAGTATGAGGGGATGTTATTGAGAGTATGGGAGGATGTTACTGGGAGTATGGGAGGATGTTACTGAGAGTATGAGGGGATGTTACTGAGAGTATGGGAGGATGTTACTGAGTATGGGGGGATGTTACTGAGAGTATGGGAGGATGTTATTGAGAGTATGGGAGTATGTTACTGAGAGTTTGAGGGGATGTTACTGAGTATGGGGGGATGTTACTGAGAGTAAGGGGGAATGTTACTGAGAGTATGGGAGGATGTTACTGAGAGTATGAGAGGATGTTATTGAGAGTATGGGAGGATGTTACTGAGAGTATGGGGGGCTGTTAGGGTGAGGATGGGGGGATGTGTAGGGAAAGAGGGGGGGGGGGGGGGTGGGGGGGGGGGTGGGGGGGGGTGG
>CAUYQV010150302.1:0-13630 GCA_963574575.1 Galagoides demidoff | reverse complement strand
AAAAACAAACAAAACAAAACTAAATCATACAAATTTACAATGAAATAATTTGTGTTATAAACAATGGTAATAGGCTTGGCTCCTGTGGCTCAAGTGGCTAAGGCGCCAGCCACATACACCTAAGGTGGCAGGTTCGAATCCCCAGCCTGGGCCCGCCAAACAACAATGATGGCTGCAACCAAAAAATGGCCGGACATTGTGGCGGGCGCCTGTGGTCCCAGCTAATTGGGAGGCGGAGGCAGGAGACTCGCTTGAGCCCAGGAGCTGGAGGTTGCTATGAGCTGTGATGCCATGGCACTCTACCCAGGCGGGATAGCTTGAGGCTCCGTCTCAAAAAAAAAAAAAAAAAAAAAATAGCCAGACTTGTGGTGGGTGGCTGTAGTTCCAGCTACTTGGGAGACTGAGACAAGAGAATCACTTGGGCCCAAAAGTTTGAGGTTGCTGTAAGCTACAATGCCATGGGACTGTACTGGGGGCAAAAAAGTGAGAGACTATGCCTCAAAAAAAAAAAAAAAAAAACCAACCACACACCCTCAACAAAGCAGCTTAAGCAAGAGACCCTGAGAGAGGAGTGTGGCCTTCCCTTCTCCTTGCCATGGCTTGTGCTCATCCACTGATACGAGTATACTCTGAAAAGGGGAAGTCATCTGGCAAAAAGATCATTTTGCCTGCTGTCTTTAAGGCTCCCATTCAATTAGATATTGTGAAATTTGTTCACACCAGCTTGTGCAAAAACAGCAAAGAGCCATATGATCTCAGTTAATTAGGAGATCATAAGACCAGTACTGAATCTTGGCAGAGCTGTGCTTGGAATTCCAGAGTCTGAGGTGGTAGGATTCATCATTCTGGCCTGGATGCATTTGGAAATATGTGTTGTGGAGGCCACATGTTGAAGGCCACTAGTCTGCACCAACCAAAACCTGGCACCATATAGTGAACACACGCCAAAAGCCTTATGCCATCTGCTTTGCCCTGGCTGCTTCTGCCTTATCAGCACTGGTCATGTCTAAAAGTCATTGTATTGAGAAAGTGCCTGAACTTCCTCTAGTAGTCAAAGATAAAGTTGAAGGCTACAAGAAGACCAATGAGCCTTTTTACTTCTTAATAATCTTTTTTTTTTTTGAGACAGAGTCTTAAGCTGTCACCCTGAGTAGGGTGCTGTGGCATCACAGCTCACACCAACCTAGGACTCTTGGGCTTAAGTGATTCTCTTGCCTCAGCCTCCTGGGGAGCTGGGATTATAGGCGCCTGCCCCAACGGCTATTTTTTGGCTATAGTTGTCATTGTTGTTTTTCAGGCCCGGGCTGGATTAGAATCTTCCAGCTCCAGTGTATGTGGCTGGTGCGCTAGCCGCTGAGCTACAGGCACTGATCCACTTCTTAATAATCTTTTTTTTTTTTTTTTTTTGCAGTTTTAGGCCGGGGCTGGGTTTGAACCCACCACCTCCAGCACATGGGGCCGGTGCCCTACTCCTATGAGCCACTGGCACTGCCCCCACTTCTTAATAATCTTAAGACCTGCAATGATATTAAAAAGGTCTATGCTTTTCAGCAAATGAGAGCTTGGCAATGGCAAAATGAGAAACTATCATTGTATCCAGAGCAGGGGATCCTGCATCATCTATAATGAGGACAATGGGATCATCAAGGCTCTCAGGAATATCTCTGGAATTACTCTGCTTAATGTAAGCAAGCTGAACATTTTGAAATGTGCTTCTGGTGGGCATGTGAGACATTTCTGCATTTGGACTGAAAGTGCTTTCTGGAAGTTAGATGAATTGTATGGTACTTGGTGCAAAGCTGCTTCTCTCAAGAGTAACTACAATCTTCCCATGTGAAGATGATGAACACAGACCTTAACATAATCTTGAAAAGCCCAGAGATCCAAATAGCTCTTTGAACACCACACAAAAACATTCATCTCAGAGTCCTTAAGAAGAATCCCGCCAGGTGTGGTGGCACACGCCTGGGCCTGTAATCCTAGCACTCCAGGAGGTAGAGGCGGTGGATTGCCTGAGCAAAAGCAATGCTGTCTCTAAAAATAGCTGGGGACAGCGCCTGTAGCTCAGTGGGTAGGGCGCTGGCAATGTACACGGAGGCTGGCAGGTTCAAACCCACCCCCGCCAGCTAAACAACAATGACAACTGCAACAACAATAACAAAAACAGCTTGGCTCAGTGCCTGTGGCTCAAGTGGCTAAGGCACCAGCCACATACACCTAAGATGGCAGGTTTGAATCCAGCCCAGCCTGCCAAACAACAATGATGACTGCAACCAAAAAATAGCCAGGCATTGTGGCAGGCGCCTGTGGTCCCAGCTACTTGGGAGGCTGAGGCAGGAGAATTGCTTGAGCCCAGGAGTTGGAGGTTGCTGTGAGCTGTGATGCTACAGCACTCTACCCAGGGGGACAGCTTGAGGCTCTGTCTCAAAAAAACAAAACAAAACAAAACAGCTAGGCATTATGGCCAGCACCTGTAGTCCCAGCTACTTGGGAGGCTGAGGCAAGAGAATCACTTAAGCCCAAGAGTTTGAGGTTGCTGTAAGCTGTGACGCCATGGCATTCTACCGAGGGCGACAACTTGAGACTCTGTCTCAAAAAATAATAATAAATAAAGAAAAAAAATTTTTTTTGCAGTCTTTTTTTTTTTTTTTTTTTGGCTGGGGCTGGGTTTGAACCCGCCACCTCAGGCATATGGGGCCAGCACCCTACTTCTTTGAGTCACAGGCTCCACCCAATAAAGAAAACTTAAAAAAAATGAAAATAGCTGGGGGTCGTGGCAGGCTCCTATAGTCCCAGATACTTGGGAGTCTGAGGCAAGATAATCACTTAAACCCAAGAGTTTGAGGTTGCTGTGAGCTATGATGCCCTGGCACCCTACCGAGGGGGACAAAGTGAGACTCTGTCTCAAAAAAGAGTTATACCTATTGTATTTGTATAGTAGAAATATTATCTAATTATATGCAATTGCCTATCTCTTTTCAACTCTGTGTTCAGTGATATTACATGGTTAGCTGGAAATCAACTACAATGAGATTATTTACAAGATGGCCAAAAAGAAAAATAAAACATGGCAACAGGGAAATCCTACAAATTAGGGCTCTTTTTCCAACTTCTTTGTCATTATTATTATTTTTTTGGCCAAGCAGGTGGAGGTACAGAGGGATTCAGCCAGCAAACAAAGCCATGGCCCTGCCCTGTTTATCATTATCATTATTTATTTATTTATTTATTTATTTTTTGAGACGGAGCCTCAAGCTATCCCCCTGGGTAGAGTGCCATGGCATCACAGTTCATAGCAACCTCCAACTCCTGGGCTCAAGTGAGTCTTCTGCCTCAGCCTCCCAAGTAGCTGGGACCACAGGCGCCCGCCATAACGCCTGGCCATTTTCTGGTTGCAGCCATCATTGTTGTTTGGCGGGCCCTGGCTGGGGATTCGAACCCGCCACCTTAGGTGTACGTGGCTGGCACCTTAGCCGATTGAGCCACAGGCGCCGAGCCATTATCATTATTTTTAACCTCAAACTTGCTTCTCCCGTGTTTCCCATGTCACTGGTTAAGGACATTGCTCATGTCACCAAGATACCAAGGAATCAGATTTACATCTTTCCTCTCATCCTAAATCTATTAATCCTAAGGCCTATAGAAATGCTCCTCCCCGCCCTTTTTTTTTTTGCAGTTTTGGCTGGGCTGGGCTTGAACCCAATACCTCGGTACATGGTGTCGGCGCCCTACCCTTGAGCTACAGGTGCTGCCCCTGCCTCTTATATTTTCTTCTTTCCATCCTGCTGCCAATATCACATTATAGTTATGAGACTTCTCTTGGTTAGACCATTGTAGTGGCCTCCCAGTTGGTCTCTTTGAGTCATTAAATTCATTCATTCATCACACAGCTGCTAGAGTCATCTTCCTAAAACGTAGTTCAAATAATTTAATTTTACATCTCAAAAATCTTCAACGCGTTTTAATATTTGCTAAACCTTCTTATGCCAGGTTCTGTGCTAGGCTTGATCTACAAAGAAAAATAAAACAAGAAGAATCCTTCTCAAACTACTGGTGAACAAATGATAACACAATAGGATATATGTAAAAATAGATCTAGAGGTATATACCAGACTCTGTGAGAAAGCCTCCTCCCCCATAATTCTGAAAGCTTTGCTATTCTCTGGGGAGACTCCATAATCACTTAGACAAGTGTTCAACAGATTTCCTCTCTTTTCAGTGCTCTGTTCAGCTTTTTCATTTTTTATATCACCAAAGAGATAGACTGTTAACATTTCTCTAGGTCAGGACAACTCTTTTAATTAAAGAGACATGGTCACACTATATTGTCCAGGATGGCCTCATACTCCTAGACTCAAGCTATCCTCCTGTGTCAGCCTCCTGAGTAGCTGGGACTACAGGGACTGGGACTCCTCATCTGGGACCGCTTAGGCTGGTCTCTAACTCCTGAGCTCAAGGAACCCTCCTGCCTCAGCTTCTCAGAATATTAGGATTACAGGTGTGAGCTACTGAGTGCAGCCTGTCTTTGGTTCTTAAATGAGACAAATAAGCTCAAGTGCCTGGCATGCGGTGGATATAATAGATGGCAATTTTTTTCTTCTTCTTCTGAAACAGAGTCCCAAGCTGTGGCCCTGGGTAGAATGCCTGGGCGTCATAGCTCACAGCAACCTCAAACTCCTGGGCCCAAGAGATTTTCTTGCCTCAGCCTCCCAAGCAGCTGGGACTACAGGTGCCCACCACAATGCCCAGCTATTTTTTGGCCCGGGCTAGATTTGAACCTGCCAGCTATGGTGTATGTGGCTGGTGCCCTACCCGCCTAAGCTACAGCTGCCGAGCCAGTTAGATGGCAATTTTCTTGGGGCAGAAGAACAACTCTATGTTGTTGGTTTAGACTGCCTATAGTCAGTAGCTATACATTATTATTATTATTTTGAGACAAAGCCTCAAGCTGTCTACCCTCACCTGGGTAGAGTGCCATGGCATCACAGCTCACAGCAACCTCCAACTCCTGGGCTCAAGCAATTCTCTTGCCTCTGCCTCCCAAGTAGCTGGGACTACAGGCGCCAGCCACAACGTCCGACTATTTTTTGGTTGCAGCTGATATTGTTGTTTGGTGGGCCCAGGTTGTATTCGAACCCACCAGCTCAGTTGTATGTGGTTGGCGCCTTAGCTGCTTGAGCCACAGGCGCCAAGCCAGTAGCTATACATTATTAATCTCTAAACTTCTATGTAGCCCCTGCAAAAAAAAAAAAAAAGTCAAAAAACTGTTCAGCCTCAGGCAGAGAATAAGAAGCAAATAAATCATAAGTACTGTTGCAAGGTAGGATGATAAATAAAAATTGAGATGCTCAATCATCATTACACAGCAGTTCCTCATTTTCTTTTTCTTTTTTTTTGCAGTTTTTAGCTGGGTCGGGTTTGAATCCACCACCTCCAGTATATGGGGCCAGCACCCTACTCCTTTGAGCCACAGGCGCTGCCCCAGTTTCTCATTTCTTGTCCTACTACAAGGACCAAGGGAATTAGTGGGGATTGGGAGCAAAAGAGAGGGACATATTATTATTTATGAAATGTTGACTGAGCTCTTGTTTTATGTTAGATGTTGTATTGTGACTTGGGGACACAGTGACAAATGTCATCCAAATTCTACTCTCCAGAAAGTCAGTCTAATAGGGAGAGACAGACACATAAAAAAATAAAATAGGTGCATCTTACAAGGGGTACATGTGAAATTTACTAGGTGTAGAATATAAAACCAGCATGCATACCCCATGATTACATTAATGTACACAGCTATGATTTAGTAAAAAAAAAGTAGAATAGCTTAAAGAATTTATTTTTTGGCTATATAAGTTATTGTTCAGACACAAAGGAGGGGAATGGTAAATTCCAGGGATGGAAAAGATCAGGAACAGCTTCAGAGGAAGTAATGCTTTGGCTGCACACCTTTTGCCCAATTGGGAGGGAGTAGCTTTTCCAGTTTTGAACAAAAGCTGGAAGGCTTGAAACAGCTACACTCTGTTCTAGGTGTGATAAGTTAGAATGATAGAAGAGTTATAGTAATAATAATAGCTAACATTTCTTTTTTTTTTTTTTTTGAGACAGAGCCTCAATCTGTCACCCTGGGTAGTCACGTGGTGTCACAGCTCACAGCAACCTCCAATTAGTGGGCTCATGCAAATCTCCTGCCTCTGCCTCTCAAGTAGCTGGGACTACAGGTGCCGGCCATAACACCTGGCTATTTTTTTTTTCTTTTTGGTTGCCGCAGTCATTGTTGTTTGGTGGGCCTGGGCTGGATTTGAACCTGCCAGCTGAGGCGTATGTGGCTGGCACCTTAGCCGCTTGAGCCACAGGTGCGGAGTCAATAGTTAACATTTCTTTCTTTCTTTCTTTTTTTTGAGACAGTGTCTCACTATGTCACCCTGGGTAGACTGCTATGGCATCACAGCTCACAGCAACCTCCAACTCCTGGGCCTAAGCAATTCTCTTGTTTTAAGCCTCCCAAATAGCTGGGACTATACAGGTACCACCACAACATCTGGCTATTTTTTTGTTGTAGTTGTCATTGTTCTTTAGCAAGTCCAGGCTGGGTTTGAACCCACCAGCCCAGGTTTATATGGTTGGTGTCCCAGCCATTGAACTACGGGTGAAGAGCCAATAGCTAACATTTCTTTTTTTTTTTTGAGACAGAGCCTCAAGCTATCCCCCTGGGTAGAGTGCTATGGCATCACAGCTCATGGCAACCTCCAACTCCTGGGCTCAAGCGAGTCTTCTGCCTCCGCCTCCCAAGTAGCTGGGACTACAGGTGCCCGCCACAACGGCCCGGCCATTTTTTGGTTGCAGCCATCATTGTTGTTTGGCGGCCGGTCTGGGGATTCGAACCCGCTACCTTAGGTGTACCTGGCTGGCGCCTTGGCCGATTGAGCCACAGGCGCCGAGCCTATTTTTAAAAATTATTATTATTATTTTGCAGTTTTTTGGGCCTGAACCCACCACCCTCCAGTATTTGGGGCCAGCACTCTACTCCTTGAGCCACAGGCGGCACTTTTTTTTTTTTTTTTTAAAGACAGAGTCTCACTCTGTTATCTAAGCTAGGGTGCCGTGGCATCACCCTAACTCACAGCAACCTCCAACTCCTGAGTTCTAGAGATCCTCCTGCCTCAGCCTCCCCATGTAACTGGAGACTCCAGGTGTCCGCCATGACACCCGGCTAATTTTTCTCCTTTTAGTACAAAGGGTCTCAGTTGTTCCTCAGGCTGGGCTCCAAGTCCTGAGTTCAAGGGATGCTCCTGCCTCCGCATCCAGGAGTGCTAGGATTACCGGTGTCCACTACCACACCTGCCTTTATTTTTTACTGGCCGAGGCTGGGTTACAACCCACCACCTCTGCCATATGGGGCCTGCGCCCTACTCTTTTGAGCACAGGTGCCGCCCCCTTTATTTTTTTAAAACAGAGAGTATTGTTCTGTTGTCCAGGCTGGAGTGCAGTGGAGCCAGCATAATTCACTGCCCGATTTAACTGCTGGGCTCAAGCAACCCTCTGGAGTCGCTGGGATTACAGACCTGCGCCACCCATCCTGGCTAATTAAGAACTTTCTTTTTTTTGTAGAGAAAGGGTTGGTCTGGCTTTGTTGCCTAAACTGGTCTGCTGCCCGCCCTAGCCCCGGTTTTTTAACCACAAATAGAGTGACTGGATAAGATTTCCTTCAGCGGCAGTGGAAGTAAAGGATAGGAGACAGAGGCAGCAACCCTCTTACTACATCGAAGAAGGGTAAGCGGTGAGGGTTACTGAGGATCAAAGTTAAGGCAGAAGCTGCGAACTTTAGAAATAATTCAGATGGACAGTTCTCACGGCTTGGTGGGGTTAAATGTGGTTCTCTGTGGACAGCTGCTAGCACTGTTACCCGGGTTTGGGCATTGAGGGCATAGTGCGCAGGGTTCCTGGAAATAAAGAAAATCCTGGTTTCCCGCAGAAATCCCGGATTATCCTAGGCGTTTGCATTTGGGGGTAGCCAAAAGGGTGCCTCACTCTCCAATCCCAGGCTTCGGCGGCTGGGAGGAGGATTAACGCTCTCTGGGCCCAAGCCTGCCCCGGGGCAGGAAAGCGCTGAGTCATTCCAGAGGGGTGCGCTGGGGCGTGGCGGGGCTCAGAGAGATCTCCCCCCCGCCCCCGTCCTCCTCCCGCACCCCGGGCCGGCTCGGATTCTCGCGAGAGCCCTGCAGGCTATAAAGACAGGGTCCCGCGCAGGTTTTGCGAGTCTTCTTCCTGGCTGCTGTGGGCGTCTTTGGTTGTCGACGACTTCTCTGTCGGAACTGGTGAGTCTGTGGGCAGCGCAGCTACATTAGGGCGAGGCAATGCGCCCGGTATCCCGCCTGTTGCCTTTTCCTCCTCCGGCTCCTCCGGCTCTCAAATGAGGATGGCGTGGCGCATGAAGCGGTCAGGCAAGGCCCGGCGTGCGCGAGTATTCGAGCGGTCCGGAACGCCCACGTGTTCGCTCCAGGAGGTGCGGGTGCCTGATTGACCTCAAGGCCACGGTAGACTGGAGTCTCTTCTCCCGGCAACCTGAGCACAGGCCGTTGATTGGCTGGCCGGGACGGCGGGCGGGCTGGTGGGGATCTCGTTGCCCGAGCCTTTTGCCGGTCTGGGCGGGTTCAGAAAACTTCTTGAATACATCTGCTTCCTGTCCTGTGGCTGAAGAAGGCCGCTTGTCTTTCGAGTGATGGGGTAAAGGCAGTTCCCGGCCCTGAGCCTTGTGTAGCCGCGGAGCTTCGGTACTGAGATTCCTTTTCCGGTCTTTATTTTATTTTATGTTATTTTTTGAGTCAGAGTCTTTCTTTGTCACTCTCGGTAGAGTGTCGTGGCTTCATAGTTCACAGCAATCTCCAACTCTTGGGCTCACGCGATTCTGTTGCCTCAGCCTCCTGACTAGCTGGGACTACAGGCGCCCCGCCATAACGCCCGGCTGTTTTTAGCTGCGGGGTCTCACTCTTGTTCGGGCTGGTCTCGGTCTAGTGAGCTCAGGGCAATCCACCCGCCTGGGTCTCCCAAAGTGCAAGGATTACAGGCGTGAGCCACCTCGCTCGGCCTCCTTTTCTGTTATTATTTCCTGGTTCGTGGAATAGGGTTTCTGACTATCCCAAATGCTCTTGCTGAGAGGACTGCGCACTATTTTTGTCGGTTCTTCTTTTTTTTTTTTTTGAGACAGAGTCTTAGTATGGGCGGGTTCATAAGCCACGACATTCTACCGAGGGTGACAAAGAAAGACTCTGTCTCAAAAAATAACATAAAATAAAGACCGGAAAAGGAATCTCAGTATCGAAGCTCCGCGGCTACACAAGGCTCAGGGCCGGGAACTGCCTTTACCCCATCACTCGAAAGACAAGCGGCCTTCTTTAGCCACAGGACAGGAAGCAGATGTATTCAAGAAGTTTTCTGAACCCGCCCAGATCGATAGAGTGCGATGGCGTCACAGCTCACAGCAACCTCAAACTCCTGGGATTAAGCCAGCTGTTCTCAACCTGTGGATCGCACGATCCCTTTGGAGGTCGAACGACCCTTTCAAATGGGTCGCCTAAATACATCCTGCATGTCAGATATTTACATTATGGTTCATAACAGTCACATTGCAGTTATAAAGTAGCAACGAAAATACTTTTGTGGTTGGGGGTCACCACAGCATGAGGAACTGTATTAAAGGGTCGCGAGCGGCATTAGGAAGGTTGAGAACCACTGTCTTATTTTTTTTTTTGCAGTTTTTGGCAGGGGCTGGGTTTGAACCCGCCACCGCCACCTCCTGTAGGTCAGCGCCCTACTCCTTGAGCCACAGGCGCTGCCCTAAGAACTGCTGTCTTAAGCGATTCTGTTTCCTTAGCTCCCCAAGCAGCTGGGACTACAGGGGCCTGCCACAACACAGTTATCTTTTGTTGCAGTTGTCAATGTTGTTTGGCAGGCCAGGGCTGGCGGTAACCACTGAGCTACCGGCGCCCAGCCTTTATCAGTTCTTTTCAAAGTACTAGGGCAGGGGTGAAGGTGGCCCTAGCTGTCTTTGGCCAAGTCTCTCTTCTGACCCGGGGCAACCTGAGCATAGGCAGTTGATTGGCTTTCAGAGTCGGGGGTGGAGCGGTCTAGCTTTCCTAGACTAAGCCTCCTGCCAGGCTGTGAGGGCTCAGAAAGCTTCTTGAGTGGACCTGCATCCTTACTTGTGGCAGTAGAAGGCTGCCTGTCCATCTTATGATTGGGTTAAATACTGTTCCAGGTCCTGAGCCCAGACTAGCTCAGAGCCTCAGGCACTAAAATTCCCTTTCCTATCTTTTTGTCCCAGTGCCTGTGAATGGGGTTTCTGATGACTTAAAACGTCCTTAGCCAAAGACTACATATAATTCTTTCTGCTACTATCAATTCCCAGGTGCTTTACCCCGGATGGATTGGTTGGGCCTTGGGAAAGGGGGCATTTAGGGTCACACTCTATAGTTGGCCACCAACTTGCATGTCTTTTTTTTTTCTGTTAAAGGTATTAAAGATTTTTTTTTTTTTTTTGAGACAGAGCCTCAAGCTGTCCCCCTGCGTAGAGTGCTGTGGCATTACAGCTCACAGCAACCTCCAACTCCTGGGCTCAAGCAAATCTCCTGCGCCTCTGCCTCCCAAGTAGCTGGGACCACAGGCGCCCACCACAACGCCTGGCTATTTTTTTTTTTTTTTGGTTGCAGCCATCATTGTTGTTTGGCGGCCCGGGCTGGATTTGAACCTGCCACCTTAGATGTATGTGTCTGGTGCCTTAGCCACTTGAGCCACAGGCGCCAAGCCAATGGGTTAAATCTTAACTCCTTATCTTGGTGTTGACCTGAGTGAACAAAGTACAGTATTGCTTTTCAGCAGTAATTTGACTCATGTTCTACTTATTTGTACCTGTGCGTATTTAAGCCTGAGGTCAGGAAACCATATTGAAAGGGCACAGTGTGAAGGTTTCGCAGTTGAGCAGATACCAGCATTTTGATTTTGCCTCTTACATTGTTAGATTGGTTTTAGGTTGTGTGCAAGCTTGGACAAACCTACCTGGAGAAAATTCAAATCTGCTTCCCACATTATGAAGGCAGAAGGAGGCAAAGTGCAGCGAAAAGGCAACTTTTTGTTTGTGGCATTGTATTATTTGTGTTCTGATTGAGAGTCTCCAACTTACTCTCTGCTTCTGTATAATGAATACGTAGAGCAAATTGCCATTGCACAAACAATGGCTCAGAGTGATGATGACCTCAATTTATAAAGAAGTTGCTTTGCTGTTTTTAAATGAAAACAAAGGCTGAGATTCAGAGGCTTGTTTTGTTCCAAAAGTTTCAAATTTCAGACTGTGATCTTTGATTGCCCTCCTGCACTTTTTTTTTTTAAACTTATGATTAGTAAAGGATACAAATCAAGACCAGCCAAATGAAGAGACATAGGGAAGGTCTCAAACATTCAGCTATGTGCCCTCACCAGAGGAATTGGGGCGTGTCATCTTCCCAGTACATTGCTATGTTGACCAGCTAGGAAGCTACATCAAGCTTTAGTATCCAGAGTTTTTTTTTTTGGATTTCATTGTATATTGATTGTATCATTGGCCACAGGATTCAACTCAGTCCCCAGCTTCCTTCTCCATAGGTCAGGCTGAAGCAAAGCTTTAGCCCTTTTTTTTTTGAGATGGCACCTCAAGCTATCCCCCTGGGTAGAGTGCCTGTGGCATCACAGCTCACAGGAACCTCCAACTCCTGGGCTCAAGCAAATCTCCTGCCTCCACCTCCCAAGTATCTGGGACTACCCCGCCTTTTTTTTTTTTTTTTTTTGGTTTGGCAGCCATCATTGTTGTTTGGCAGGCCCGGGCTGGGGATGCTGGGGATTCGAACCCGCCACCTTAGGTGTATGTGGCTGGCGCCTTAGCTGATTGAGCCACAGGCACGGAGCCAAGCTTTAGCCCTTTAATGCCAAGGTCAGTCTTACTGGTAACCAGCCCCCACCCCATCCTGAGTAGTCTTAGCATAAACTCAGGTGTGATCCCAGGGGATCATGAATAACAAAGATGCTCTTTTTTTTTTTTTTAAAAGACAGTGTTTCACTTTGTGGCCCTGGGTGGAGAGTGCTACAGCATCATAGCTCAAAGCAACCTCAAACTCTTGGGTTCAAGTGATGCTTTTGCTTTAGCGTCTCAAGGAGCTGGGACTATAGGTGCCCGTCACAACTCTCTGCTAGTTTTATTTATTTATTTATTTATTTTTTTGAGACAGAACCTCAAGCTGTCCCCCTGGGTAGAGTGCTGTGGCATAACAGCTCACAGCAACCTCCAACGCCTGGGCTTAAGCAAGTCTCTTGCCTCCGCCTCCCAAGTAGCTGGGACCACAGGTGCCTGCCACAACGCTTGGCTATTTTTTGGTTGCAGCCATGATTGTTGCTTGGTGGCCCAGGCTGGATTCAAACCCGCCACCTTAGGTGTATGTGGCTGGCGCCTTAGCCACTTGAGCCACAGGCGCAGAGCCTCCATGCTAGTTTTATTTTTATTTATTTATTTTTCCCTGCTAGTTTTAGACAAGGTCTCAGTCTTGCTCAGGCTGGTGCACTTTTTTTTTTTTTTTTTTTGCAGTTTTTGGCCTGGGCTGGGTTTGAACCCGCCACCTTTGGTATATGGGGCCAGCACCCTACTCTTTTGAGCCATAGGCATTGCCCCATGCACTTCTTAACTAATGTAAAATTTAATGTATTCAGGGCCATTGGACAATTCTTTGCTTGTTCTACAGTGGAGTCTCTTAAATAGGTGAAGGTTGCTGGTTATCTAGAAAAATAAAACTTATTTCTGATATTTGTATTATCTTTTCCAGTTGATAGCAAAATGTCTTCAGGAAATGCCAAAATTGGGCACCCTGCCCCCAACTTTAAAGCCACAGCTGTTATGCCAGATGGTCAGTTCAAAGATATCAGCCTATCTGATTATAAAGGTAAGAGTAATTACTTTGGACTCATTAAGGTGGAATTATTTTGTTTGTTTTGTTACCCTTGGTAGAGTGCTGTGGTGTTACTGCTCACAGCAACGTCAAACTCTTGGGCTTAACCGATTCTCTTGTTTCAGCCTCCCAAGTAACTGGGACTGGAGGCGCCTGCCACAATGCCTGGCTATTTTTTTAGAAAGGAGGTCTTGATCTGGCTCAGGGTGGTCTCGAACTCCTGAGGTCAGGCAATCTACCACCTTGGCCTTCCAGAGTGCTAGGATTTCAGACGTGAGCCACCATGCCGGGCCAGGTGGAATTATTTTGTAATGTGGGGATGGTTTGTTAGATTTGGGTTAATGTTATGTTTGACTGTAAAATGTTTTATGCCAACCAAGACAAAGTCTTTAGATCAGAGGGCTCTTACCTTAATGTTGAAGTAAAGTGGTGATTATCAACAGTGATCACAGGAATCACAGGATATCCTAGATCCAGACTACTTCTGGAGAAAGCACATGCTTTATTATGGCTGGAAGTATTAATTAACCTTTTCAGTATTCCTCCTTAATTGTATTATTGGTGGAATTCTCATTATTTCTTCTTCTTTTTTTTTGAGACGAAGCCTCAAGCTATCCCCCTGGGTAGAGTGCCATGGCATCATAGCTCATAGCAACCTCCAACTC
>CAUYQV010150300.1:0-64003 GCA_963574575.1 Galagoides demidoff | reverse complement strand
TTTTTTTTTTTTTTTTTTGAGACGGAGCCTCAAGCTATCCCCCTGGGTAGAGTGCCATGGCATCACAGCTCATAGCAACCTCCAACTCCTAGGCTTAAGCGAGTCTCCTGCCTCTGCCTCCCAAGTAGCTGGGACCACAGGAGCCCGCCACAACGCCTGGCAATTTTTGGTTGCCATCATCATTGTTGTTTGGCGGGCCCGGGCTGGGGATTTGAACCCGCCACCTTAGGTGTACGTGGCTGGTGCCTTAGCTGATTGAGCCACAGGCGCCGAGCCATGCTTAGAAGAATCTTAATGTCAGACATGATGGTTAGTACCATAAGTGAAATGTAAACATTATGTGGTTGTAGTCAAGAAGCATTTAGTTTTGACTGGGAGATTGGGAAAGGCCTTATAAAGAAGGGGATTTGGTTGTAGTCTTAAGAATGGAGAGGATTTTGGCAGGGCTGTGTGTGTGTGTGTGCTTGTGTATGGTGGCAGGATGGCAAATGGTCTGCTGACTGCAGGCGGAAGGAGACATGGGCACTAAGGAGCATTCCCAATTCAAAGGAAAACCTAAACAGAAGCACAGAAATGAGAAGCTTCAGGGTGTGTTGGGAACAGAATAGTCACACTGTGTGAAGCTCCAAGGTCTCTAGGTGTATGAGACATGAAGCAGCCTAGTTGAGAGCTTAGGGTCGATGTGTTGAGTGGCTAATAGGTATCAAGTGCCATCAGGAATCAGGGTTTTTTTTTTTTTGTTGGAGGGGAGAGAGAGTTAATTTTGAGAGACTTTTATATATTTGTACTACTCATCACAAAACTTGAGAAATACAGAAATTAACAAAGTACTAATAATGTTCCTTATCCTGAATCTCTTTCCATAGAAGTAGTAACTTCTAGCAATTTAGTGTGTAATTCCAGACTTTTAATTATGTGTATACAGATAGTTACACATTTTTTTAAAAATGAAGGATTATATAGCATATATTTTATACATGATTAATTTAAGAATATAATGTTAAGCCCGGCTTCGTGTTTCATGACTGTAATGCTAGCTCTCTGGGAGGCCAAGGCGGGTGGATTGCCTGAGCTCATGAGTTCAAGATCAGCCTGAACAACAGCAAAATCTTGTCTCTAAAAGATAGCCTGTAGTCCCAGCTACTCCAGAGGCTGAGGCAGGAGGATTGCTTGAGCCCAAGAGTTGGAGGTTGCTGTGATCTAACAATGCCATGGCATTCTATTGAGGATGACCACCTGAGACTATCTCAAAAAAGAAAAGGAAAAAAAGGAATATATTCTGGATGTGAGGGCGATCTGGCTGCGACATCTGTCACCCCGTTGATCGCCAGGGTTGATTCGGCTGATCTGGCTGGCTAGGCGGGTGTCCCCCTCCTCCCTCACCGCTCCATGTGCATCCCTCCCAAAGCTGCGCGCTCGGTTGAAGAGGACGACCTTCCCCGATAGAGGAGGACTGTTCTTTGGTCAAGGGTATACGAGTAGCTGCACTCCCCTGCTAGAACCTCCAAACACGCTCTCAAGGGCCATTTGTAGGAGAACGTAGGGTAGTCAAGCTTCCAAGACTACAGATACATCCAAATGAGGCGCTGCATGTGGCAGTCTGCCTTTTAAAAAAAAAAAAAAAAAGGAATATATTCTTAGGTTTCTATACCAGTAAGTACAGATCAGCCTCATCCTTTTAAAGGCTCTATAGTGATCCATTATTTGGGCATAGCTTAGTTTATTTAACAAGACCCCCATGGATGGGCTTTTAGGTTGTTTCAGTTTTTCACTATTGCATATTTGCAGTAGTGAACATTCCTTTATATTTGTGCACTTACTTTTGTGGGAGAAATGTTTAGAAATGAAACAACTGGATCAAAGGGCTTGATAATGTAGAATGTTCTTTTTGCCAGATGTTCTCTGGTGGTTTATGGTAATGTTTCCATTAATAATACCCTTAACTTTTTCTCATATTTAAAGTTTAATTTAATTAGGGTAATATTTTAATTTGTTTGTACCTGATCATTAATGGTAGAGAAGTATATTTTCATATTTTTCATGGCCATTTATGTTTTTCTTTTGGGAATTGCTTGGTCCTGCTTTTGCTATTTTTTAAAAAATTTTAACTGTACCCTTTCTAGGTCAATTTGTAGTGCCTTCTAAAATATGGATAATAACCCTTTATTATAGCTTTTGAGTGCCTCCAGTATACTCGTGCTGGGAAAATATTGGTGAACAAAACAGACACAGATCTTACAGTCTAGTTGAACAGACACGAAACAAAAGGACACATGCTAATCGTATACTTAAGATTTTGTTCAGTACTTGGAAACAACATGTGGATCTAAACCTGAACTGGGGTTTAGGGAGCATCTGTACAAAGTCCTGAAATGAGGAAGATAAAGTGAATTGGGGGAAAAGTGAGATCCAGGTAGTAAGAAGGCACCCGAGCAGAGGGCAAATAGTGGGAGTTTGGGGTGAAGGAGTTGATGGGCTCCAGAATTTCTAGAACCTAGAAGGCTGTGCTAGGATTTTGTTCTTCATCCTCAGGCTGTTTAAAAGTTTGGAAGATTTATAGGCTGGCAAGTGGCAAGAGATTAGTAACTCAGCTGTTAGTGTAGGGGGCAAGGAGTGCTGTAGAGACAATGAATGGCTAATGGGGAAAGAAACAAGGATGCCAGAAAGTGAGGGCCAAATCACCGGTTGCCATTTCATTGTGGAGGAAATGTTTCCCCTGTAAAGCCATGTTCATGATATGGCTGGTTCTTCTTTCTTTCTTTTTTGTTGAGACAAAGTCTCATTTTGTCACCCTCAATAGAGTGCTGTGGCATCATAGCTCATAGCAACCTCAAACTCTGGGACTCAAGTGATTCTCTTGCCTCAGCCTTCTGAGTATCTGGAACTACAGGTGCCCACCACAACACTTGGCTATTATGGCTGGTTCCTAGCTGTCATTTAGACCAGTGGTCTGTGTTGATTTTGATTAGTTAAATCACACAGGTTATTTAATTTATTTATTTATTTGGTCTTGGAGTTGAGTTGAGTAGCAATGTCTTTCTTTTTCTGCTGCTGCTATTGTGCCCGGCTCCTCTTTTTTTTAATTTTGTTTTTTGCAGTTTTTGGCCAGCGCCGGGTTTGAACCCGCCACTTCTGATATATGGGGCTGGTGCCCCACTCCTTGAGCCAAAGGTGCTGCCCATGCCTGGCTCCTTTTGAGAATAAAGTTTTTATAGCATGTGATTCTGATCTTTTCAATTCCGAGAGCACTAATTAGGCACTTCCTCTCTATAGCCTGCTAGCACTTTGTATATTTATTAACTTAAGGTAGAAACGTGTGCTTTATCTATAAGATATAGAGGTCTCAAATCATGACACTGTAGCAAGGCTTGCTGGTTATCTGGGTTATGTCCAATTTTTTTGGATTTTGTTGAGTTCTTAGAATTTTTCAATGTAAGCTACCATGAATCTTGAAACTAATCTTTTGCCTGATAACCTTTTCGATAAAATGATTGTAACAAAATAAAAATGTCAGGCAAAATGACAAAATAACTTGATAGATATTTCTATAATTTTATTGATGTTGGTTTATCTGTTTTATACATAATTATATACAAAACAATATTGATGTAAAATTATAAACATTCTTTAAAGTTTTAGTTTAAATCTTAAATGTGACTAAATATGTAGGTATTCTTATTCTTCATGTTCTGTTAGCTGATTTCTTTTTCAATCTCATGAATTTAAACGACATTTTGAGTTATAGAAGTTTGAAATCCACAGAAGCAATTAACAACTTTTCATTCGTGTTTTACTGGATAAGTAGATTGAGTCTGGTCATTTTATTCTCAGAAGATAAGAACTGTGATGAAAAGGGTTAGAGAATCAATGCATGTAAGGTAGCAACTAGATTAAAAGAGTAATTAACTTATTGATTGAAATTTAGCAGGAGATAGCAAGCATTTCTCTGAACCTTCTCCTAAGATTAAAGAGAAAATTAGAGTGAAGTGCAGCGTGTTTTTAAAGAATTGAGTCATGTCAGACTTTCTCATCAGGATTTTTATTCTCTCTGTGTTGTGAGAACATAAAGAGTTAGGAAAAATATTTTGCTTACTGAATTATTGTTATTTTTAGAGATGGAATGTCACTGTACTACCCGGTTAGGAGCACAATGGGTGTTCACAGGTGTTTGCCACTGTGCCTGGCTCTACTTGCTGCATTTTATAAAAATACTCACACAATAGAGAAGAATGCCAAAAAATTTGGCTTTTCATCACATTACTTGTGAACTTTTTCCCATGGCTTTGGCCACCTTTATATCCAGAAAGAAATCCCACATTATAGGTTATTCTTTCAGTACCCCTTGTGCTCTCTGCTAGCACACCTCATGCTCTTCTGGTGACATCTTTTGGGTCGTTTGCACAGTGCACCTTCATAGTCTTTGGACTTCTTTCATATAGTATGTATTAATATTTAGTAATGTACTTTTCTAGTATAAACTAATTTTTAATAATTTACTTATACTAGCTAATTTAAAAAGAGGCATTATTGGATTTCTCATCACAATATTTCATTTTCTCAGTGTTTTTTTTTTTTTTGTAAATTGCAAGAAAAGTAGATAGTATGTGCTAAGTGCCAAGCATTGTAGTGCCTGAACATTTTGTAAACTTTAAGGATAGAAACAATTGATCAGTTTGAACTTTGCTGTGCATTTGAATAATACTGATTCTTATTTTTCTGTGTCATGAAATGTACAGGTTTTAAAACTATATGTTTACTAAAATAAGTAAATACAAGTAAAAAAAGTATATATTTACTTTTTAAATAGGTAATATATTCACATGGTTCAGAATTCAAAATAGAGGAAAAATTAGCAATTTGGTTGAAAAGTTATGTAGGAAACACATTGAGAGTTTTCTCTTTATAGAGGTGCTTCCATCTGTTTACTGAGTTTGGTTTTGATTTCTTTTTATAAATGATGCCTTTAGATCTCGTGTGTTAACCTTTGATGTTATCTTTATGTTCATATTTTTCTGAATTTTTTTGTTTTTCTCTGATTTAAAAAAAGTTTATATTAGAATATTAGGGAGTACACGTTTTGCTTACATACTTTGTTTTTATGCCTGAATTGTTTCTTCATTAAGGTGTATCCAGTTTTAAAACATTCTGCATATGCTTCACTGTAATCATATGGCATGAAGTAGTCTTAATCAGTTTTTACAGTATGGCTTCTCCAAAGCAATGTGGTGTCTCTTGAGAGATGAGCAGTTTGGGTTAGGTTTTAATTTCCTTTAGCAACTTAGATCTTTAAAAAATAATCCATTTATATGGGGGGGGGTGCCGATAGCTCAGTGGTTAGAGTGCTGGCCACATGCTCTGGGGCTGGTGGGTTTGAACTCAACCTGGCCCTGCTAAACAAACAAATAGCTGGGCATTGTGGCAGGCGCCTGTAGTCCCAGCTACTAGGGAGGCTGAGGCAAGAGAATCACTTGAGCCCAAGAGTTTGAGGTTGCTGTGAGCTATGACGCTATGACACTCTACCTAGGGTGACAGCTTGAGACCCTGTCTCAAAAAAAACAAAAACCATTTAATTACTCAATTTAAAAATTATCAAGGAATTTTCAAATATATACAAGGTAGAGAGAATACTATATGAATTCTTAGAGCTGCAATTCTTAAAATACAGATCTAGATTCACAAGGCTTGGTGTTTCATAATTCAGGGCTCAAAGTCAAAGAGGATTTGTTGATTAGTGATTTAAAAAGACAAAACTAGAACGTTTGGTCTGACATTTGGTCTAACATTTATTATGATTATGAGAACCTTTGGAGCGGTGGTTCTCAACCTTATCCGCACATTGGAATCTCTTGGGAAGCTTTAAAAAAAAATACTGATACCTGTTTGTCTTCCCTAGAAATTTACTTTACTTTGTTGGGGTATCAGGGTCTTTAATAGCTTCCAAAGTGATTCCTATCACCAAGAGGAATTGTTATATGAGAAAAAGCACAGAATGGTGCATAGAATACACTATTTTTCACTTTTAAAGAAAAGGAAAATAAAATAGATGTTCATATTTGCTTCTGTATGTCCAAAGTAATTTTGGAAGGCTACAACAAGAAACTTACAAAAGTGATTGCTGAGTTACCAGGAGCAGGGATGGGAAGGAGACTTTGAACTCTACCTTTATGAGGTGTTTTCTGGTTGTCTTTTTAAAAAATGGTTTTTAGGGCAGTGCCTGTGCCTCAGTGAGTAGGGTGCTGGTTTCAAACCCGGCCTCTGCCAAACTGAAACAAAAAAATAGCTGGGTGTTGTGGCAGGTGCCTATAGTCCCAGCTACTCGGGAGACTAAGACAAGAGAATCACCTAAGCTCAGGAGTTGGAGGTTGCTGTGAGTTGTGACGCCACAGCACTCTACTGAGGGTGAAAGCTTGAGACTCTGTCTCAAAAAGAAAACAAAAAAGAATTTGAAGTTCGTTCTGAAAATAAATGTATTTAAAAAGAAAATTAAGGGCGGTGCCTGTGGGTCAGTGAGTAGGGCACCGGGCCCATATACCAAGGGTGGTGGGTTCAAACCCGGCCCTGGCCAAAACTGCAACAAAAAATATCCTGACATTGTGACAGGTGCCTGTAGTCCCAGCTACTTGGCAGGCTGAGGTAAGAGGATCACCTAAGCTCAGGAGTTGGAGGTTGCTGTGAGCTGTGATGCAATGGCACTCTACAGAGGGCGAAAAAGTGAGACTCTGTCCCCACAAAAAAGAAAAAAAAAGAAAATTTAATGTGAAATTTGCAATTTGAAAATGTAGCATAGTAATGGTTATTTTCCCAGGAAAATCTTCTAGGAATATTAGATTGATACTTATTTGTGCCAAAGAAGTCTGTGGACTGCAAGTAATGAGAAATATGCTTTTAAGACTACCTGCCTCCAAATGGCAGAGAGCTTAGTTTATTGTAACTTTTTTTTTCTTTTTCTCTCTCTGTCTTTTTAAAGGCTGGTGGGATAGCAGGTGTTTCTGTTGACTTGATATTATTTCCTCTGGATACCATTAAGACCAGGCTGCAGAGTCCCCAAGGATTTAATAAGGCTGGTGGTTTTCATGGAATATATGCTGGTGTTCCTTCTGCTGCTATTGGATCCTTTCCTAATGGTAAAAATCATATTGATATTCTCACTGCTCTAAGCCAAGATAACGAGGTTTATTGTCAGAATGGTATGTGTTCTTACCCAGTCAAATTCCTTATGTATTATAACTCATCTTGAATTTTTCCATTTTTTAACGCAGTGTTTTGGAATCAGATGGTAATATAGTGTCCATTATAGTTATTTTTAATGGAAAAAAATGAGCAAAATGGTTTTTGTTGTTTAAAAATATTCCTGCTTGGAATCCTGAAAGTGTTATTTTAACATTGATTATGCTTATGAGAACCTTTGGAGCGGTGGTTCTCAACCTTATCTGCACATTGGAATCTCTTGGGAAGCTTTAAAAAAAAATACTGATACCTGTTTGTCTTCCCTAGAAATTTACTTCGCTTTGCCAGGGTATCAGGGCCTTTAATAGCTTCCAAAGTGATTCCTATGTGAAGCCGGGTTTGGTAACTGCCTTGGAGAGTCTTGTGGAGCAGGTAAAACAGAGAGGCATTGAATGTTTCTATCTTTTTTTTTTTTTTTTTTTTTTTTGAGATGGAGCCTCAAGCTATCCCCCTGGGTAGAGTGCCATGGCATCACAGGTCATAGCAACCTCCAACTCCTGGGCTCAAGCCAGTCTCCTGCTTCTGCCTCCCAAGTAGCTGGGACCACAGGCACCCGCCACAACGCCCGGCCATTTTTTGGTTGCAGCCATCATTGTTGTTTGGCGGGCCCGGGTTGGGGATTCGAACCCGCCACCTTAGGTTTACATGGCTGGCGCCTTAGCCGATTGAGCCACAGGCACTGAGCTGAATGTTTCTATCTTAAGATGCTCTTAGATTAGATAGCTCTTAGATTGCTCTGGTTTGATATAAGTGTTTCTTATGAATGTTCTCCTGGATGCTTTCTTTCCAGGGTCTTCTGTTTTGGTTCTGAAGTCATGTTAAGCGACTTATGTCTCTTTTACTCTATACTCAACGTTATCTGGTTGTTTTTTTTTTGAGACAAGGTCTCACTTATTGTCCAGGCTAGAGTGCAGTGGTGTCAATCTCCTGGGCTCAAACAGTCCTCCAGCCTCAGTCTCCTTTGTAGCTTGGTCTGCAGGTGCACACCACTGTACCCAGTTAATTTTTCTATTTTTAGTAGAGATGGGGTCTTACTCTTTGCATAGGGTGGTCTTGACCTCCTGAGCTCCAGTGATTTTTCCACGTTGGCCTCCCATAGATTACAGGTGTGACCCAGGTGTCCAGCCTAAATGGTTTTGTTTAATCCACTTTTGGTATACTTCTTTTCAGGTACTTATTGTAGTTTACTGATGGATGCTTTTAGTTGCACTCAAAAGTAAACTAAGGCAACAAACAAAAAATCACCAGACACAAAACATATCCATAAAACCACTACTCTAGGAGGTTCTTAAATTTGGGTGTATGCTTTATTTTTTCTCAGGATAAATTCTTCTATGTCATCCTCACATTTAAATGCCCAATCTTTGAGCACGGCTTTAACATAAAGATTTGTAGTGCAGAGAGAAGAGTAGTGTTTCCATGCTTTTGTTTTCCTTTCCTCCTCCCTTAGCAATCATTAGAACAGTAAACTGGGGGTTATCCTTAAACTTTTGTATGTCTTAATACTTTGAATAATTGGTTGTAACAAGTTGTCACTGGGTATACACTCATGCTAAGCATAGTTGTGGGTGTGGGAGAGGGGCGTGGGTTCCCATATTTGCCCACATTTCCAATTATATAGAGGCCTTCTTGGATCCACTTAGGGATCAGGGGGAGGTTTGGAACTTACATTTTTAAAGGACTTTGTACATCACAAGAGTAGCATAAAGTTGGACAAGCTTGAGTAGGTTAACCATGAAGTGAATGAAGTTTGAGCGCTGTCTTTCTCCATTTATTTCAGAGGAGTAGGAGGGCGGAGGACAGGGGATGGGATGTGTAGTGGCACAACTTAATAGCTGAATGCTGTGTGCAGATGGTATGGCTGCACATTTATCGAGTAGGCCAAAGTGGGAAAAGCCTTATGAAGAACCACAGTGGCAGTAGACCTGTGTTAACTGTATAAAACTGCCTGAACGGGTATGTATGCTCATCTGTGGACAGTGTGCCTGCTCATTTGGCCTGGTGCAGATATGCAGCAGCCTCAGGATCCTTTATGAGTTTGCTGACTTTGGAGAACTGACTTTCACTGTCAAGCTGTTTTTCTGTTTCAGACTTTACTGTGACATGCTCAAATGTCTTTCAAGAGGTGAATTTGTCATTCCTTTACCTTTTGTGCATTATCTTTTATGGAACTGATAAATATCTTTTGATTAACAGTACCTGACAAGTTTTAAAGTCCTCATGCACTGTGATTAGTTCATGGTGATAGGAGTGGCTTTTTAGAGATTTTGATTTCCAGTTTCAATAAAATGGTTGATTGTTTCCTTGATGTACAGGTGAGTTGATGTAGTAAAAAGTAGCCATGCTTGTTTTGAGTAACCAGCAATAAAACATTACATATTAGAATAGACAATTTATTTAAATTAAGGTGTATGTTTATAATTTTATCCTGTCAGTAAATCAGTGTAGCTGATTGTTTTATGACTGTATGTGATGATATTTTGAATCACAGAAACCCGTATCTTTTTCTGAAGTTGTCTTAAAAAATGCTAAGTAATTTGTCAATACAATATAGTAAATTCTAGGTTAGCTGTTAGACTCCCTCAGGGTAGGAATAATATTTTCTGCGTTTTTGTAAGTCTAGGATCAGACATGGCCTCGGTAAATTCTGAAAGAGTGAGGGTGGAAGAAAAGGTATGTGTTTAACTGTCATCTTTATTGTATCATAATTTAGTAATTATTGTCATACTTTTATGAGATGTATTTCTTAATTAAGTTTAAATATATATTTTAACTTTGTGAAGGACTGGCTTGTTTTAAATTTCAGCTGCTGCATTTTTTATCACCTACGAATATGTGAAATGGTTTTTGCATACGGATTCTTCTTCATATTTGATGCCTGTGAAGCATATGTTGGCTGCCTCTGCTGGAGAAGTAGTAAGTAACACTTACCACTTTTATACACTTCAGTTATGCATATAAAATACTTCAGATATGCAAATCCTGCATCTATTTTCAGATCAGCTATTCATGTCATTTAAAAAATAATTTTTTAAATTATGCATGCTATAAATCCCAATAAATGTAAATGGATTAAACATGATAGTTAAAAGATAGAGCCTTAGATAGCATAGAAAAAAATCAAGCCATCTGCTTATTTATAAAAGACATATGTAAAACATAATTGTACAGAAAGAATACAGTTAAAGAGGTGGAAGAGACTGTCCATGCAAATTGTGATGGCGCTTTGTATATTGTATCAGCATAACTGAGCTGAAATGACTTTTCTCAGAATTCCTTTCCTAAGGTAGTTTCAGATTTTGTCAGCCGTAAGAGAAATTTGCACATAATTTGAAAGGTGCAAGTGAAGCAGCAGGTGTGTTTGTGCTCAGCAGGTTGGTGTAGGGTCTAGCCTGTTGTAACTTATATAGCCTATCACTGATTTCCACTGGTGGGCTGTGTTGGCCTTTGGCTTACACTGCTCCAGCTCCTGCTGGATGTTTCTCTTTAGTCTCTTCAAATTCTACATCAGGCATGTGGGTGCCAGCTTATACTATAGTTTCCCTCTCACAGGTTATTGAAAAATAATTGTGAGTTCCAGTTTGTTTTGCTCTTCTCCACTTAACATTTGTCTTCCCTTCCCTATTGTCTGCCCTTTGATTTCTGTCCTATAAATAGATGCAGAAGCAACAATTATACGTAAACTGCTTAGCTCCCGTAATTGCCTGTTGAATCTCCATATCCTTATTCTTATCACTCATATTAATAGTAGTTTTTTTTTTCTCTCTTGAGAAAGGGTCTCACTCTGCTGCCCTGGGTAGAGTGCTGTGGCGTTGCTCATGGCAACCTCAAATTGTTGGGCTTAAGCCGTCCTCTTGCTTCAGCCTTCCGAGTAGCTGCAGGTACCCACCACAACACCTTGCTGGTTTTTCTATTTTTAGTGGAGACAGGGTCTTGCTCTTGCTCTTGCTCAGGCTGGTTTTGAACTCCTGAACTTAAGCAGTCCTTCACCCTCAGCCTCCCAGAGTGCTAGGATTACAGGCATGAGCCTTAACAGTAGTTTTGCTTATCTGATGAAACCCTAACTGATAGAAAAGTACTAACTGAAATAGAGCTGGTGAAATAATGTTAATATTGGGGAAAAAAGACTTAAGGGAATAAATGAAGAAATCGGTGCATAAAGATAAAGGAATAGTTATTTTGGGAGACGTAAGAAGCCTGAATCTAAATAACATAGTCTCAGAACATAAAGCAAAAACTCAAAGTATTATAAGGAGGAATGAACAGAGCCGTAGTTTTAGTTGGAGATATTCCCATCTCTCAAAGCATTAAGATCAGGCAGGTATAAACTACTAAGGCCGTAGAAGATTTGAATAACACAGTAGTAAGATTGGTTTAATGGACATGTCTATAACTCTGTTCCCAGTGGTTGAAGAAGGTATATTTTTTCCAAGCATAATTGGAAATTTAATAAAAATGGATAACTTGGTAGTCCATAAAGCAAGTTTCAATGAATACTACAGAGATAATATTGTATAGATTATTCGGTGTCTAATTGTGATAAAGTACAGTTGAAACAATGACAAAAAGAGAGCCAGTCTGTCCCTACCATGCATTTATAAAACAAACTCTTTTATAATTTATTTATTTATTTACTTTTTGAGATAGAGTCTTATTATGTCACTCTCAGTACAGTGCGGTGGCATCACAGTTCACAGCAGCCTCCAACTCGTGGGCTTAAGTGATTCTCTTGCCTCAGTCTCCTGAGTAGCTGGGTCTACAGGCGCCTGCCAAGATGCCTGGCTATTTTTTGGTTGTAGCTGTCATTGTTGTTTGGCAGGCCCGGCCTGGGCTTGAACCCTCCACCTTTGGTGTATGTGGCTGGCACCCTAGTTGCTTGAGTTACAGGCGCTGAGCCATATAAATAATTTATTAAAGAAAAAATAATAATGCAAGCAATAAAATATTTTAAACCGAAAATGGATGCATAGTTACGATTTTAAAAAACCCTTCAAACTAATGCAGAGAAGTGTGTAATAGAAGTAAAAGTTTCTCTGTTTTCCTCTTCCTTCCCAAAACTAAGGGACAATGTCTATTAAAATTTTTTTGTATATCTGGAAGTTGTCTATTCCTTGCAAGTATTATTTTCAAATCAGAAAACCACCAGTCTTGTGAGCATAGGAGGAACAGACGACACAGTGAAGAATAAGGTCTTAGTTCGTAAGCCTTTTATCAAAGGACGTGTTTTGTATAACTTTTTGATATTGGTTTAAAAATGGTTTTGCAGTACGCAAGTTAACTCTGGATTCTAAAAAAAAAAATTGCTTTCATGATGTTCTGAAGTTACAAAAGTGATGAGATCAGCAGTATAGTAAATTTTTTTTTTTTATAACAAATAACAAAGTAGTAGTTCCTTTTATAAGCTGTAGGCCCGTTTAGGAATCTAGTGAAATCTATGGCTATTTCTCGGGTAGGGTGAATGTATGGACATTCTAGAATTGGCCGTCTCTTCAGTAAGGCGAACATATGGAAATTGCTAGAATTCTATCTGGAAATTTGCTTAAACTTCACTTTACTTCTTATTTACTGATTGGAAGGTTTTGTTTTGTTTTTGAGACAGACTCTTACTTGGTCACCCTTGGTAGAGTGCTGTGGCATATTTAGCTCATCGTAACCTCAAACTCTTGGGCTCAAGTGATGCTCTTGCCTCAGCCTCCCCAGTAGGTGGGACTACAGGTGCCCATCATAATGCCTGGCTATTTTTAGAGTTGTGGGTCTTTCTTTTGCTCAGACTGTGTGGAACTCATGAGCTCAGGCAATCCACCCAGCATGGCCTCCCAGAGTGCTGGGATTATAGGTGTGAACTACCTTACCGGGCCTTGATTGGAAGTTTTTGATTGATTAATTTTTATTTTGCTTTTATTTGAAAAAAAAAATAGAGATAGAGTCTTTTTCTCTCACCAGGGCTAGAGTGCAGTGGCATGATCATAGCTCTCTCTAACCTTAAACTCCTGGGCTCAAGCAGTCCTCCTGCCTCATCCTTCTTGAGTAGCTAGTACTACTGGCATGCTAACCACTTTTTGGAGAGATGTCATCTCGCTGTGTTTCCCAGGCTGATCTTAAACTCTCAACCTCAAGCAATCCTCCTGACTTGGCCTCCCCAAATGTTGGGACTATATGCAGGAGCCACCAAGCCTGGCTAAACTGTACTATAAAAGCAACTTATGGGTGGCGCCTGTGGCTCAAAGGAGTAGGGTGCCGGCCCCATATGCTGGAGGTGGTGGTTCAAACCCAGCCCCCGGCCAAAAAAAAAAGCAACTTATGCTTAATTACAAAAGAATTTTCTAACATCTGATCCTGGGTTTATATCATTTTTGGTGATTATGTTGTGACATTAAAGCCTCATTTTAAAGCCTCATTGCTTTAAAAGGGAAAATTCTTCCCTTGTGACAGACTGTCCTGGCCTCTTATATTATAATTGTGTATTACATTGATTAGAGTTGAATATATTTTTATAAATTCAAAATTTGGTTTATAGTTCTCTGTTTCTCTTTTACATCCTTTGATAGACTAACAAGTTTATGTTTTTAATAATGTTGCTGAGAGCAAGCAGCAAACAAAGACCTTGGCCCCGTGTTTCATTTCCTGTGGGGCTATCTTGTCTGAAAGCTAGTTTACCATGTTGTAGGGCATCCTTTTTTCAATTTATAAACTTTTTTTTTGAGGCAGAGTCTCACTTTGTTGCCCTTGTTAGAGTGCTATGGCGTCATAGCTCACAGCAACGTCAAACTCTTGGGCCCATGTGATCCTCTTGCCTCAGTTTTTCATTTTTCATAGAGATGGAGTCTTACTCTTGTTCAGGCTGATCTTGAACTTGTGAGCTCAAGGGATAACCTGCCTCGGCCTCCCAGAGTGCTAGGATTGCAAGCATGGGCCACCACGCCCAGTCTGTTTATAAACTTTCTGCCTCTTAGACTTGTCAAGAGAATATAAAGTGATATTAGGTAGGGGAAATAGTACTTGTTAGATTAGTCATGTTAAAGATCCATCTTTTCATTTGTAAGGAAAATACCCTCTAGGGGGGTCCTTTCTTCTTTTCTGTCACACAGTGGGAGAATTGTCTTGGGCCACACATAAAATACACAAACACTACCAAAAACTGTTGAGCAAAGAATAAAAAAAGGCCCATGCATACTTTTCATGATATCTGGCACTACAGATAAGTGAACAGTCCTCAATAATTAGCATACATCCCTGAGTGCTGCTAATATCTAATATTTTCAAAAAATTGTAGCCTTTTAAATGTTATAATATGCTGTGTGTGTACTGTTGGGCACAGGAGGTGGGGTAGGTAAACTTTGGAATTGGGAAACAAGTGTCCCTAGACTGGAGAGACACAGTTCTAGGACATTCCTCTCTTTGTCATGTCATTAGGGCTTCTGTGGTCTGGAGGTGTCTGAGACCTAATGTCAAACACCTGTTTATGGTTTCTGTGATTCATGGAGAGCCTTAAGAGGAGAATTGATTAGCAGCAGGTACATACATTGAGGACTTTACGTATGGAACTTTTTTTTTGTTTTTTTTGAGACAGAGTCTCTCACTTTGTTGCCCTCAGTAGAGTGCCGTGTCGTCACAGCTCACAGCAACCTCCAACTCTTGGGCTTAAGTGATTCTCTTGCCTCGGCTTCCTGAGGAGCTGGGACTACAGGTGCCCACCACAATGCCTGATTTTTTGTTGTAGTTGTTGTTGTTTAGTAGGCGTTGTTGTTTAGTAGGCCCCCATGTATGTGGCTGGCATCCTAACCACTGAGATACAGGCACTGAGCCATTGGTGGTGAATTTTAGTTGATTTTGAATTCAGTTATGGTTTAGCATGGTAAACAGTTTGCCAAATTTATGATTCTGATGTTCTAATAATCTTTGAACTTTTTAAAAAAAACTTCCTGAAGCCGTTTAGTGTGTTTTCTCAAAAATATTTGTTTTAATAACTTGTTTTAGTTTCTTAGAGGGTAAACTTTGGGTTTCCAATTCATGTATGTGTCTGTACTTGCTAAAAAGAAGAGCAAGAAACAGGTGAATGTAGAGGAAATAGACTTTTATACATAAAATAAAAAGGAATAGGAAACAACATTTATAAAAAGAATTAGAAAACAAAAACATTTATAGCTGTCAATAGTCAGGAAAGTATAGTAACATAGAGATATTAAGAAATAGTTTAGGTCAGGCATATTTTATGCCATGTTTGGTTTGATGTAAGATTGTTATATGGCAAACAAATTCCTTAGATACAGTAACATGTACTGTACTGTTGGTACTTGTTGGTACTGAATATATCCACTCTTTATTGTAGTTTTAGAAGCGAAAGAATACTGCCAAAATAATAACCATTCCCTGTTACAGCAACTTGATTAAAACTTAATGATGAATCAATAAAACTGTAATTAAAGCCTTCTACCGTATGTTTGCAATTTGGAATACAATAAAATCAATCAAATAAGATTTAATATGTAACAATAGCAAGAAGAGTCCCATTTGTGCCTTTTTTATTAGGAAGTTTGCTGTGCCAAATCTCTAAATCCCTATCTCAATTATTTTACAGCTCAGTTTTCATCACATGGAAAAAGCTCTGTGAGAATCTGTAGAATCTGTAATTAGATCAAAGGTGGGGGCAGGTTTACTTTAATACTGCAGATGCTATAGCATAGTGGTGGTGATTTTTTTTTTTTTAAGGTTTTAAGATTTGTGGTGTCTTACTCTACTTTTGGTCTAGTTTAGAGATGAAAGAATATTGACATTTCTCTGCTGCTAAAAGCAGCCTCTTTTAATGTGTGTGCATGGGTGTGACATGTAGATGTCTTCACACACATAGGCACTAGTAGGTTGTCCTTTTCAATCTTGTTACTTGAGATTGACAAAGCTAGGAAATAAATTATATCATGTTTTGCAAATGTTTCTCTGATGGCCCCTAACAGTACATCTCCAAGTGGGGCCTGAAGAAGTGCCTACCATGTTTAGAATCAGTTGCTTGGGCATCTGGTTATAAATGAAGATTTTTGAAAATAGAGGGACCCTGTAATTTAAATATGATCTCTATTGTGGATGATTCTGCAACTCATTGGTATTTAAATACCACTAATTTAGGCTTATTAAAAAAATCTTACTTTACACCAGCGGTTCTCAACCTGTGGGTCATGACCCACAGGAATTGTATTAAAGCGCTGCAGCATTAGGAAGGTTGAGAACCACTGCTTTATACCCTAGTAGTGATTGGCTCAGCAGTCCCCTACCTAGGAATATTTTGATAGGTGCAGAACAGTGGGAGTACCAGATGCAGATCAAACAGGTCACTACTTTTGTTCTCAGAATGACATATTTTAGACCTACTAAAAAGCCTAGTTTAATAAAATTGTTATTTTAAAAGTGACCGTGAGCTCAGACATGTAGATTTTATTGAAATTAACAGTGAATGTTATAACCTCACTGCAGTTTTCTCCAGGCCCATGTTCTTGTAGAGCCTTGTAGTGAAGACAACTTGGGTTGTGGTTTTAGCTCCCCTATAAGGAACAGGGCCAATGGGACCACCTTGTCCTAATCCATTTAGGGGTCTTGTTAGGATCAGACGCATTGATGCTGTGAGGTGTTTGTCAGCTACAGAGCACGGTACACATGTTCCTGATCATGGGTTTTTCCTAGTGAGGGTTTATATTATTTTGTTTATACTTTCAATACCATGTTTTAAAACGAATATGTAGCATCCTTCGTGATCTTCGTTGGCCTTTTCTAAGGAGAATCACTGAGCAATATAGTAGAAGAAAGGTTGGCAACTTTTGGAATGTGTCTTACCTTTTAAATTAATCATGATAGATTTTGAAATATTCATAAGTTAATAAAGGTTAACTCATTTGCAGTTGTAATATTTTGCTAAACACATGCACAGTTTTATAACTGGATCATGGGGGATAGGTTGAGTAGAAAATAAGATGGCTACCCCAGGGCAACGGTGAAGTGTAGGTTGGAAGGAGCTCTGAGTAAATGCTGCAGATGGAAGTTGCTTGTGTGTATATAAAGATGAGTGGAAGTGGAAGTGTGTGGTTATTTCCAGATTACCAGGGAATTTGTCATACAGTTAGAGGTGGGAATAGAATGGTTAGGCACTTGACCACGCTCAAACAAGTTCTTCTCTTTCCGTGCGACTGAGCACAGGCATGTGCTAAGAGGACCTTTTACCTGTTTTCCTCTCTGTTTACTTTCAGTGTGCCTGTTAGCCTTTTTTCCATTTTCGGACATTAAATACATAAAGCAGGCAGACTTTTTAATCACTTCTTAGGAACCCTAAACCATAAGAGTTGTATGAAAAAACCTCTGTTATTACAAAATACCTGTTTTCTGCTGCTTTTCCTTTTATATCTTTTCTCACTTGGTCCTTTTTGGTTCCTTTTTTTATAGGCTACTTTTGTTCAGTTATCCTAGTTTCTTCTAATGCTTTTTTGTCCTTCTTTGGCAGTGTGGATTTAGATTTGAAGTCCTTCATGTCATGGAGGCATTGAGGATAAAGTAACAAGATAAGTAACTGCCTTTTAGAGGCTTGCTGTCTAGAAATGGAGACAGACATGTAAGTGCACTAAAGTTTTACAGGCATTTAAAGCAAGGGAACCATAGGCTGTCCCAGACTTAGGATGTCTTGACTTAAAACTCTACGACCATGTGAGAGTGACACGAATTCAGTGGAAGCCATACCTTGGAGTTTGAATTTCCATCTTCTTCCAGGCTGGTGATGTGTGCAGTAAGATCCTCTCTCACGATGCCGGTCACTGCAGCTCCCAGTCAGCCACACTAATGGAAGTGTGGAGGCCAGGTAGGGTAGGCTAGGAGAAGCTGTGAGGTTTGGTAGGTTATATGTATCAAATGTATTTTCAACTCACAATATTTTCAACTTAGGATGGGCTTTTAGGGATGTAGCCCCGTTGTGTGAGGAGCATCTGTAAGGCAGAGTGAGAGCCTGCAAGGAAGGAATGGTAGATTTTCTTTGGATTGGTCTGTGCCATGGGTATTGACTCAAGGAAAGGCTTTAAAGAATAGGTAATTTTTCAGCTGCATTTAATTTAACTATTTTCTTTGAAAATGTCTGTCTATTTAAGGTGTATACCATGATGTTATGTGATACTGACTCTTAGTAAAATGGTTATTATGGTGAAGCAAGTTAGCATATCCATCATCTCACATAACTGCTCATTTTTAAATTTTTGTGGCAAGAGTAGCTAAAATCTATTCCTTTGGCAGGAATCTCAATTTCAGTGCAGTTTTATTGCATCCCATTTTAGAATTTGATGGTTAGGTGGTGGGTGCTGGGAAGGGTAAACGGTATTGGAGTTCTGAAGGGCCCTTTGATACACTTTTGAGTTCCAGATGGCTGGAGAATGGTGTGAGGAGCCATCGCAGGGCGTGCCTGCTGTAGTAAGGAGTTTGTCCTTTGTCCTTTGAAGAGCTGAGCAGAGGAACAACTTTGATCAGATGTGTAATTTTAAGAAGGTCGTCTGGCAGCTGTCTGGAGGTGAGGAGATGATTACCAGGGTCCCCAGGACAGATCACCAGGCCAGGGCAGACAGATGCAGAGGGATAAAGCCAGTTCATGAGGTGTTAAAGAGGTAGAGCCAGCGGGAGCATGGTGGTTCTTTTGGAAGCCCTGCCAGCGACATTGGTCAGTGCAGTTTTCATTCTGAATGCCTTCGTTAGTTGTTTATGTGTGTGGTACACCTGCTCGAATTCTCCAGCAAAGTCTCCTGAGCTAAGATGGAGCACACCCCATCTTTCCAGTGGTCCCCGCTGTCTGAGCCTGGGCTCACAGGCAGAGAAGGGAAGAAGAGGAAGGCAGGAGAGGGGTAGGACAGGAGGGCTCAGCACTGTCTGTGGGTGGTGATGACCCTGCTTGTTGGTGTGCGTTTATGGTGCACAGGCCAGTGTGCTGAAGAGGTTCCTCAGGGAGGCCCTGACAGAGGAACAGCTTACCCCACCTGCCCAGTCTCTTGATGATTTCCTTTGTGACTCAGATCGTTCTGTTTGGACTTTGTTTTCTTCTCCTAATATAGTAGTATGCTGTGTTAGTTCAGATGGTATTGATTCATGATCTAGGAGAGTGAATTTCATTGATTATATTATTTAGTGGAATAAGAGGGAAGGGGAAGCCCTGTGTTGGCTTTTTCCTTAAGAGCAGTATCATTTTAGGGAATACAGTGGAGTTCAGCTTTATGGACACAGTACAATTTCATACAGGACGATGAAATTGAAGAAACGATTTTAAGCCACAACAATATAATTTGGTCACTTATGGCCACTACATTGTAAATGGGAAAACCAAATATGTCCCTCAAAGGACCAAAGTACTGAAGGAAATTAGGATCAGCCACATGAGCCTGAGCTTGGTTAGTGACAAGCCTTTATTTTTAAAAATGCCTAAGGTTTCTCTCACTTTCTCTTCTCCATGAGAGGGACTCACTTCCAACTGTATTTGGAAATGCTCTAAACTTTCTCTTTTTCTTCCTAAATAAAATCTCTCTTTGTTGCCCTGAAAAAAACATATTGCCTTAAGATTCCTATAAAGGACTGAATGCCACCATCAAAAATTTATATTGATTGTGATTGTGTGCTCTTCCATATTTGATTGCTTATTGTGTATCTAATACTATGATAGATACTAAGAGACCCAGAATAAGCAATTTTGATCTCAGTTTGTGAGGAGTATATAAATAAGTTGGATATGTTTATTAAAATAGAGACTATGGGGCCGGGTGTGGGGCTCACGCCTGTAATCCTAGCACAGTGGGAGGCTGGGACAGATGGATTGCTTGAGCTCAGGAGTTTGAGATCAGCCTGAGCAAGAATGAGACACCATCTCTACTAAAAATAGAAAAACAAGCTGGGTGTTATGGTGGACATCTGTAGTCCCAGCTATTCAGGAGGCTGAAGCAAGAGGATCACTTGAGCCCAAGAGTCTGAGGTTGCTATGAGCTGTGAGGCCACGGCACTCTACCAAGGGCAACAAAATGAGACTCTGTCTAAAAAATAAATAAATGAATACATAAATAGATAAGTAAATAAAATAGAGACTATTTTGAAGGCCTCTGTAGGGAGGCAGCATGGTAAGGATTAGGGACTGTTGAGTGACACAGGTCAGGATCAGAATTGTGACTTGTCACATATTTGCTGTATGTCCGTATGTTGTGTATGTAACCTCACTGTGTTGCTTTTTTCCCTCATCTTCAAAAACAGGGCTAATGCTGTCCTCACATTTCTTGCAGGGATGAAGTAGTATAACTCCTGAGGTGCTCAGCCTGGCATTCAGCACACACGGTGTTCAGTGAACACTGGTTCTAGTCCCATTTCACACAAATTGCTGTGTGTGGTGCATTTTTTAGAATTTGATAGTTGGGGAGGGATAGCCATTCAGAAGTTGAAGAAATCGAAATTCAAATTAGTTTAGTCACTTGCCCAAGTTTTCTTAGCTACTGTAGATAGTAAAACAACACTGCAGAATGAATAGACAGATATATCCCTGTATACTTACAAGATCACCTCTTTTACTTTTTCATGTAGTATTTTTGAGTGGCAGAAGTGGAGATGAGAAGTTCCTTGTGTAATACTAAGAATTCAAAACATTCTGGGTTTTTCAAATAAGAAGAGGTAAGTTTCTAAGGATTATTGGGCAATATAATGGCCCACTGAAGATGACCTTGTCCCAGAAACCCATGAATGTGTTTATTACCTTGCATAGTTAGAGGGACTTGGCAGACGTGATTAAGTTAAAGATCTTCAAGTGGGAAAATGTTCTATCTCGGTGGGTCCAATATAATCACCAGGGTCCTTATAAGAGGGAAGCAGGTATAGCAGGGAGAGATTTGAAGCTGCAGTGCTGCTGGCTTGAAGAAGGAGAAAGGGACCACCATGAAAATAATGTAGATAGCTTCTAGAGAAAAAGAACTGGAGGCTCCCGTACAGCCTCCAGTAGGCATGCTGCCTCATTGACTCCTTGATTTCAGCTTGGTAAGGCCCATTTTGTAATTTATACCTCTAGAATGTGTTTTAAGCCTCAATATATACAGTAGTTGTTATAGCAGCAATAGGAAATTAATAGTTACTGTTGCGCCCTTCTCCATTTTCAGGTGTTTATGTTGGTAGAAATCTGTAAAGTTTATGGGGCTTTTGTTACCTCCTCTGATATCTTGGCTCATTTTTGTTGAGGAAAAGTACAAAAGTAAAAAAGCCATTTGAGGTTTCTCTCTTGGACTGTATAAAATTATGTGAACAATTTTTAGACACAGGGCCTAAAAGCTGATACAATTGCTTTTGTTGAGAAGACTTGTTTGTGGTGTCTGGATTATCAAGGGGTCAGGCAAGCAAAGACAAATACCTACAAAGATTTAACATTTTTCTTTTTCCTTTTTTTTTGAGGGTGGGCAGAGTTTCACTTTGTCGCCCTTGGTAGAGCCCTCAAACTCTTGGGCTTACGTGATTCTCTTGCTTCAGCCTCCCAAGTAGCTGGGACTACAGGCACTACCCACAATGCCTGGCTATTTTTTGTTGTTGCAGTTGTCATTGTTTGTAGCTGGCCTAGGCCAGGTTTGAACCTGCCAGCCTCAGTGTATGTGGCTGGTGCCCTACCCACCGAGCTATGGCTGCCATCCAACATTTTTCTTATAATTCCTATCAGCTATTTTGTGTAATTGGAAAGAGTCTTGAAAAGGAATAAAATTTTGATGTGCTTATGTCCCACTATAAGTGGGTAAAAATGTAAATTAGGATTTATAAATTGCTGTTTGGTTTCGCTTGTTAGCAGCTGTAATTCCTTGTGTAACCAGAAGATGGCAGCCTTGACATACAGATGAATTATTGTAAAGGTTTTTTTTATTTTTTATTATTTTTTTTAAAGTGGTGGTATAGAAAGATAATGTTAGGTATTCTTACTTGGAAACCTGCTTTCTAAAGAGAATTTTGGGAATTATAAAGAGAATGTGGAATAAAATACAAGTTAGTAATCTTCATTTCAAAAATCTTCAGACTGTCATGAGTTATCTCCCTATTCCTGCTCGTAATAATTTCCCACATTGAGTTTGCTTTGCAAAGTCCAAACTAGCTTGTGCTCAGAATAGTCTTTTATTGCTCTATTCAGTGTATTATTAAATTTCTAATTTATGATAGTGTTGCCTGTTGAAACATGAGTAATTAACTGAAATTAAACCTTGAATGATAAAGTTCATTACGTGTGTGTATATATGATATACTTCTGGAAATGGCGATCAAAAGATTTGGGTTTCATTCATGCTTCTTGAGCCAAGTAGCTCTCTGACTTCTAGTAAATTCTATCATATCATATTGATTTACATATAAAATGATGACATTAGCTTCTAATATCAGAGGACTGTTGATAGGTTGTTGATTTTCTTAGAGAAAAGTCTTAAATCAGATAAGTTTTTGTGAGCTCCATTGACATAGTTGTAAAATAGATGTAATGTTAATATAGGGTACTATTGGTGATACTCAGTGACTTTGAAGGCATTTACGGGGTGGGGGAAACAAAAGTGGGGTTGTGACACCGGGCAGGTGGTGTCTTGCAGGTGTGAAGCCTGGCTGTAGCCATGCGGGAACCAGAGATTGTGGCCACAGCCATCTCTCTCTCCCATCACTCATTTTACCTAATGCAAGGCTAAAGTATGCTGTAATTTTTTTCATGTTCAGTAGTCTTATGATTTGTAGTTGATATCATGGTGTTTTTCTTTTTCTTTCTTTCTCTCCCTCCCTTCTTCCCTTCCTTCCATTTTCTTTTCTTTTCTTTCTTTTTTTTTTTTTTAAAAGATGGGCATTTTTCTGGGTTGTCCCAGCTGGCCTTGAACTCATGGGTTGAAGCCGATCCTCTCACAGCCTCCTGAGCAGCTAGAACTATAGGTGTGTGCACCCAGCTCTTAATGTTTTATTTAGTTATACTAAAAGGAAACACTCTGCTCTCCATTGGAGCAATCAGTCTAAAACTTACATCAAAGAAAAATCTTGGTAGCAGCAGCATCATTTAATTAAAATTTTAATCTGAAGATTTATCATGTATTTGTTATGTTTAATGAAACCAGCATTGCATTTTAATATTGATAAAGATGGGGGAGGGCATGTCTTGTGTTTATGGAAAACCTTAGTTGTCTTGTTCTTTGATAGAAGTTTAAATAAAACGTTCTTGGGTTTAATGACAATGCCACCATTCCTGTGTTGTGGATTCATACTGAACCTCAGATTGATGAGGGAAGAATGCTCTATAGAATGGATTTACCAAGAGACCTGTGGGTGACATTACCCTTATTTCTTTTCATAGAACCACAGTGCTGTAACATGTTTTTGTTCTTGTGCAGTGAAATATTCTATTGTAGCTCAGATTCAAATCTAAGAAAGATCAGAGTTAATAGAAAACCAAATGGAAAGCGCAGGAGGAAATTGAAGCATTACTTTGTAGCCTCTCTCTTACCCCAAAAGTGCCATGGCACAGATGTCAGGAAGCTGTGCTGGGGACTTCGTACCCCTCAGTTAGATTGTTTTTTTATCTGAGAACCTTTTCAAAGTTTTTCTTCTGCTTCTGTATTTTTTAAGAAATAAAAACATAATGTAAGAACATGAAAGGTTATGAAGCATGAAGTTCCATAAATATTTATACCTAATCACAGAAGTAGACAATTCCTATTTTCTTGACATATTGGGGTCATATTTCACTCTTGACCTCTTGAATTGAAAAATACAAGGAGTTAGTCTATCCTTTTCTTTTCTTATTTATTTATTTTCATTTCTTTAATAAGTTTTAGATGCTGGGAGCTGTCTTGTTGGGTTCATGTAGGTTTCAGTGAACTTTATTTTTTATCCTGGTTTTTGTTTCTAAAATTTTGTACTCTTATCAAAAGAAACATAATTTCTACCCAATTTTAGGCTTAACTTGTAAGCTCTTTAATCTGTTTTTTTAGTTTATGTTGCTAAATGAAATACAAATGTTTTGTCAAGGCTAATAAGTAGGTTTGTGTCTAAAAGTATATTTTAAATTAGCCTTTTCATTTTATTTTCTCCTTCACTTAAAATCTTTAGTCCATAACAAATATTTTTATCCTTTGAAATTATGTTTTAAAAATCTTATGAAGTAAGCAGGACCCTGAACCCCATAAATGCATCAGTGTATAAAGTTATAATTTAATAAAAAATAATATAAAAAATCTTATGAAGTAATAATAAATGTCAGTAGTGGAGAATTAAAAAATACAGATAGGCAGGAAAGAAGAAACATCACCTATAATCTTTTGTTCCTTTTGTTCCTAGTCTTTATATACAGATAGGTGATCTATTTAGCATAAAGGAAAAATATATCTAAAAAGTTCTAAAGTAGGGTGGTGCCTGTGGCTCAAAGGAGTAGGGCACTGGCCCCATATGCTGGAGGTGGCGGGTTCAAACCCAGCCCCGGCCAAAAACTGCAAAAAAAAAAAAAAAAAAAAATTCTAAAGTATTAGTAAAGTCGTTTCTGTGGAAATGATTGATTTTTGTTTGTGTTTGGTGTCTTTTCCCTTCTGGGTAATTTTTGCTTTCTACACAAAGTAATATATCAGTTGATTAGTATCTTTTGTCCTCAAGGTGCTGTGGTTCAGTAGAAGAGAAAATAATATGTTTTAAAAACTATGTGCTATAAGTTAATAAGTAAAAAAATATCAGGTAAGATAGTTTATTTGGGAATTAAGAATAAGGAGGGGATCTTTTGATAAAAGAAGTATTATTATTATTATCTTTTGGTAGAAGAAAAGGTATTATTTCAGAAAATTAAGAATTATAAGGATCTAAAAAAATGCCATAAAGGTTTCTGGTCCAAGTCAAGTAAAAAAGCTTGTACCTATATAATTATATAGATATGTACATTTTGATTTATTAATTAAGAAAGAAATTACAGTTTTAAAAATTCTGGAAGTCAAGGAGAATGCTCGAGAATTCACTCCCTGAGCCAGGGCTGCTGTCAGTGTCTGAAGACTCTCTCAGTCCTTCCTGGGAGTTGGAAAGGTACAGTGTAGAGGCAGGAATGGCCCCGGATGCTGAGGGGTGCTTGGCCGGGAACAAGTCATGGATGGGGAGGCCTGCTGCGGGCTCCTGACTCGACCTTACTCATTGCTTCTGGGTCTTCATATATTATTGTCAACTTCTCTGCCTTCCTCTTGCCATTTTTTCCCATCTGACATGCAGATATTTACCATCCTAAATAAAACTAGACTATTCTTGACCCTGTGGTCCTCTTTGACGAGGAACGCACCTCAACCCACCTCCTCTAACGCCTTAGCTGTCTTCTTCTGACAGCTACACTGGCCCATGTCTATCTGTGTATCCCTTACCAATTCATTGGAATGGATCTCCTGTCTCAGCCCCTCCATGGAAAGAATTCTGGTGAACTGTACGAACCATAATGCAAGCATTGCTCAAGACTCTTGGTGCATGGCTCTGCAAGTCTCCATTTGAGACTTCTGTCCCCCTGGAGTATCTCTTGCTTACAGCTGAAATTGATTCTAACCCATGGAAGAAAGATTCTTTTTTGGAAGTTTGTGATAGGCACTGTTGCCTTCCACTTCTCCCATGCTGAACAGAATACTGACACTGATCTGGGTGGCAGTACCCTGTCCTTTACTAGATCTCTATATTCTCAGCCTCCCTAACAGGGCTGCCTGGCCGTGTCACACAGTTCTGGCCCTTACATTCAAGGGGACATCTGTGTGTGTGTATATGGGGGAGGCATCTCAGAGAAAAAGGAGGTCTGCTGTTGTGTGGAACTCAGTTGTGTGCCAAGGTGATGCTGGAGGATGAAGAACCATCTTTTATCAGTAGGGCAGCAAGTCTAAGGATGAGGAGGCAGTGAGTGAGAAGGCAGGGCAAAGGGAGAGGGAGAGCCTGGGGTTCCTGTCCACTCTGCTGAGGTTCTGCATCAAGTGTTGAACTGCCTGTCACCAAGCAACTTGTTAAGTGTCATAATTAAATGTCATTTACATTTACATTACATTACAAGTCATTCTAACTTGTAAGCAAAAGAGCTGTTACCTCTGTGCCTGGCTCAGAACACTACGTGCCAGAAGAGAGGGGGGGAATGTGGCTCAGGAGATGAATGGGAAGAGGGGCTATGGCAAGCGCCATATCTGGGCCTGTGCCCCATGAACGGTGTGGTTGGGTGCTGCCTGGGCACCACCCACTGGAGGGCTTCTGGGTACTGCAGCTGGATGCTTCCCCTGCTGGGTCGGCTGCTACACAGAGATGTTAAACTGGCCCCGTAGCTCCAGAGCAGCAATGCCCAGTGGGAACATAATGCACAACTCAGGTGTCAGCAGCCACATTCATAAGGGTCACGACAACTGCTTGGAAGAATTTTAATAACCTATTTTATTAAACTGCATTTATCCGTAATATTAACGTTTCTATGTGTCATTAGTATAAACAAATTACTAGCTGGGCACAGCTACTCGGGAGGTTGGAGATTGCTTGGCCAGGAGTTTGGGGCCAGCCTGGGCCACATAGAGACCCTGTCTCTTAAAAAAATTATTAACAGGATGTTTTACATTATATTTTCACACTAGGTTTTAAAATCTGATGTTTGTTTACATTCATGACATATCTCACTTGTACTTGTCCCTTTTCAGGTGCTCTTAACCTCAGATGACCAGTGGCCTGTGTATTGGCCAGATTAGCTCTAGAATCTGGCCCTTGGGCAGGAGTGTTGGGTTAGCCAAACCTAAGTCATATGATTGTGGTTCTCATGCAGGGCCAGGGAGGGGAGAGACTGACTCCGTTTGCTTTCCCTGAGAAGCCTGTCATTCTGAGAGTGGGAACCTGGGCAGTCAAGGCAGGGGTTCACTCCAGGGTCATGTCCCTCCTCTTCCCCGTGGGTCTCCAGTCAGGCCTTCTCTGTTTCCTGCCCCTCAGAAGTTGATGTTCCTCAAGATTCCATTCTTGGCCTTTGGTCTTTTTTGACTCTTTCTTTGGGTGCTTCCATCTGTTCTTGGTTTTAGGCATCACCTGTATACTTTCATATCTGTGTCCAGCCCTGTTACTTTCTAGTTCTATAGCCATGTGCCGTATGTCTTGGCTGTACACAGCCCCTTACATGGTCCACAGACTTCTCCAACTCAGCTGTTCCCAGTCTGGACTTTGCATCTTCCCTCTAAAACCACTGCTGCTTCTCCTGGGACCCCTAATCTCATGGGATGGGACTATCTCGTAGCCTTCTTCCAAATCGCAAGCTTAGAGCATCCTACTCTCTTCCTCAGCCCTCACTCCTCACCTCCTATTGATTACCATGTTCGGTGCGTTTCATTTTTCACTTTTCCCTCACCTCTGACTGTCCTCCTTTTCTGAGGTGCACTCCTTGCCTTGTGTCTTCTACCTACCTGTTGTGTTGTGGCTGTTTCATGACTTGCCTCCTGCTTTCTGGCTTATCTTCCCTCATTTGCTTCTTACCCTTTTCTTCGCATCCTCCGAGTATTTTATGGGCTGCAGCTGGAGTGTTGCCCTGAGCACGGGTTGTCATTCCTCTGCTTTAACTTTCTCACACGTCTGTGGAATGAAGTTCCAGCTCCCTGGCATGGAACACAGGGCCTTGTCTGTGTGTCAGTCTTACTTCTGAGTACTCCTCACCTTGCACTTGGTGCTTGGTGAGTTACAGAATGGTGCGGGCTGCTGCAAGCTGTGAGTTTCTGTATTGACATGGACTGGCACTGTTTCCCCTGAACACTCTGCCTTTGCCTTTGTACATAGACACTTCCCTCTCCCCAGCCTGCCCTTTGCACCTTTCTTGCCAGTTCAGTCTGGCTTCTTTGGAAGGTCCTGTGAAGGCATAATCTTTGGCAGTTTTTCTTGAGTCCAGAGGTTGGACTAAATACCTTGTATTTTCCATGATCTTTATTTATGGCTCTTTTTTTTTTAAAGCCAAATATTATTGAAATTATCTGTATGTGTCTGTGGGTTCTTTGAGGCCAGAACCTTATTATCCTTTACTGTGGAGTTTCTTGGGTAGTAGTATCTGGCTAAGTATGTTTTTCTTGAACTGAATTAGGTAAGTCTGAAGGGAGACTGCTTGGAAAGGTATGTTGGTCCTAATTGCAGACATCTTTGTGAATAATAAGCATTCAAATATTTGATGAATGAAGAAGTAGAAATCAAATTGTTTCATAAATCTTGTTAGTTTTGGTAGAAAATAACGCGAGGTAATGAATCCTTCATTATTATAACCATGTCTGTTGTTACAGTGCACCAACATAAAACATAATAACTTCTTAGCTTTTAGAGGAAACATGCCCATGCCAGCTACTTTGTGACATCATGTGTCATCTTTGTGCCTGTTTCCTGGGGTGCTGAGTCTTACATCTGTTCTGTGCCTAGTCTCCTCTTGCCAAGACTAACCCCAGAGAAGAAGTTGCCAGTGTTTATACCTAGAGCTGAAGCTGGCAAGCTTATGATCTGTTTTCATAAATAAAAAATTTTTTCTGTTGGAACATAGCCAAAGCATTCATTTACATATTATCATCTACAACTACTTTTGTGCTAAAACAGGATACATGGCCAGGTATGGTGGCTAATGCCTGTAATCCTAGCACTTTGGGAGGCGGAGGAGGATTGCTTAAAGTCAGGAGTTCAAGAAATTAGGCAGGTGTTGGTGGCAGTTGCCTGTAGTCCCAGCTACTCTGGAGGCTGAGGCAGGAGGATTTCTTGAACCTGGGAGTTTGAGGTTGTAGTGAGCTGAGACTGCACTGTAGCCCAGATGACAAGAGTGAGACTTCATCCTCCCCCCAAAAAAAAATCTTAAAAAAATTTTGACATCTTGTACTAAATCTGTATACTATATGTCTTTAGTATAATTTTTGCTTATGAAAAAAATTTTAATTTTTATATGTTATTTCCTTTTTTAGGATGTTTGACTAATTTTAATGTATTTTAGGTTGCCTGCCTTATTCGAGTTCCATCTGAAGTGGTTAAGCAGAGAGCACAGGTATCTGCTTCTTCAAGAACATTTCAGATTTTCTCTAACATCTTATATGAAGAGGTGAGACATATTTTTAAGCACTCTCTCTCTTTTTTCTTTATTGAGAAAGGTTTTATAGTAGCTGATATTAGCATTGTGGCCTTAGTGCTCATCCCCCGAGCCTTAGAGAGAACCTTAGAGCTAAATTTAATGTCCAATTATAGTAACTCTTTTGCTAGGATCATCTTTGTCTTTTTTTGATTTGTTTTTGAATGTTTATTTTCATTTTTATTTCTTTTTCAAACTTCTAAACAAATGTTGAGTGCCATTACTGCATATGTGTCCTGCATTGTAATCTTGCTGCTGTTCTTCTGGGGTCAGACATGAAACAGATGGTATATCTGTGAAGTGAATGAAGATATTATCTTAACACTGAATGGGCACAGTGTGGGTGTATGGCACACCTTTTGGGTACAGACATAACTACAAGAGGGACTCTATCTTACAGATACTATGACTTGGTTGTTTATGCCCTCACATTAACCAGAAATTTAAAAAAAAAATTCTCTTAAAGCATCACTACAGAATTTGAGGACCTATGGAAGCGAGATATAATGGACCAGTAACAGAGACTAAACTCATAGTGTTTTCATCAAAATGTCATTCCTCTGTTACTGATTATTGTTGAGCTGTGGCTCAGAAGTTATTCTTCCTGGCCGTATGACTTGGGAGCATTTAACTCTTTTCCTTTCTAGTTTTTGTGGAAGCCTTTTATTAAAAAATGGAAATCAATACATGGAAATTTTAATGAGTCTTAGTTTTAGAAAAGTTATTCTTAATGATCTGTCGCCTAGGTGAGCAGACATCAAATTGTATAGATGTGATCAGTCTTATCAGAGACCCCATTTATTTTTATTTTTTTCTTTTCTTTTTTTTTTTTTGAGACAGAGCCTCAAGCTATCCCCCTGGGTAGAGTGCTATGGCATCATAGCTCATAGCAACCTCCAACTCCTGGGGTCAAGCGAGTCTCCTGCCTCTGCCTCCCAGGTAGCTGGGACCACAGGCGCCCGCCACAACGCCTGGCTATTTTTTGGTTGCAGCCGTCATTGTTTTTGGCAGGCGGGCTGGATTCGAACCTGCCACCTTAGGTGTATGTGGCTGGCGCCTTAGACACTTGAGCCACAGGCGCCGAGCCTAGAGACCCCATTTAAATGTGGATGGTGAAATAAATAAATCAAAGTTTGTCTTGGAGTATTTATCACTACTTTATTGAGAGATTATTAATGACTTTCTATTTGAAGTTATGAAATTGAGAGATTATTAATGAATTTCTGTTTGAAGTTATGAAATGTTCTGTTTTTATTTGAAGGGATAATTGGCATTTATATACATTTGCTTTTGGAAATATATTTAAAGCATCTCAAATATTCTTTTCAAAAGAAGAAATATAAGAGCAGTTAGATACAAATAACACTAGTAGACTAATAGCAACTGAAACTAAATTAATATGTAGTCAGTTTTATTATTAAAGGTGTTCCCATTTTGAAGGGAACTAACCTGAGCTTTTAATGCACATTAGGTCAGGTTAGAACATTTGACCTCTTACAGAACTGTGGTACTTGTAAATGTTCTAGAACTTAAAGTATTGAGTGGGTAAATCTGCTGTACTCAGTATGTCATTGAGTAATCTTCTCTGCAGTTGTCTCTGACCTCTTGGCTTTTGTTTGTTTCAGGGCATCCAAGGGTTGTATCGAGGCTATAAAAGCACAGTTTTAAGAGAGGTAAATCACTTAATTTCCAGTATTGCTGTTCCAAAGGATGACGTGTTTTTGCTCAGTAATTTATACTTCTTGATAATCAGAAATATGTTTGGAGGATCTTGGATTAAAAAATCAAACAGGGAAATTGTTTCACTCTTTTAAGAACTGAGATTAAATAGTGTTTATATCTAAGAGAATGGGTTTGCTGGAAGAGCATTCCCAGTGGTCAGAGTGGCCCATCTTATAGCTTCCATTGTTATTGTAGGGGGAGGACAAATGTTTCTTATAGCTGAAAGATTGAGAAATCACTGCTAAGGGTAAGATACCGAGTTAATTACCATAATGCGGAGAATTAGTGAAAACTGATAATGAAAGGAGCACTGTAAGAGACAAGTATCTCAAAGGTCTGTATCTGGCACTTAGTTCTTGGCTTCCTGATAACAAAAATATGCTGGGTTGGAAAGATCAGTCTAGGCTGGAGTCCTGGCTCTGCAGGGGGCTTGCAGTGTGGTGAGCCCCAAGGCAAGGCACTTCTGTTTGTGCCTTCTAACGTGGAATTTCTGTGATTTGGCATGTGGGGAATATTTCTTCAACTTTTTTGCTTGAAAAAGCAAAACTTTTACATCAGTAAATGCTTTTAGTAGATTACTGCAGAAAGCATGTTTAAATCTTTGCCTCCCACAGGGGAGACTATCTCGAAATTGGAATATTGGTTTTTAGATAGGTGAGATAATAAAACAATTCCTCCATTTTGTACGTTGTTTGGTATCAAAGAAAACAAGCAAGGACCTGCGTGTATCTGCTCTGCGTCTTTGTGTTCTCTCTGGAGGTCCTGGGATACTAAAACATGGATGTCTCAACTGGCAGAATATCCAAATTCTTTGAAATCCCTCATTTTGGTATTTTGTTTTATTTTTAACTGTGGGTTACAGTCTTCTTTATGACATACCAACACTCTTAAGTATGATTTAAAGTTTTGGTTTCCGTGAGGTACCAATCTATTGTGTAACCTATTTAGTGAAGCTCTTTGAACAACTTCTTTTTTTTTTTTGTTTTGTTTTTTTGAGACGGGAGCCTTAAGCTGTCCCCTTGGGTAGAGTGCCATGGCATTTCAGCTCACAGCAACCTCCAACTCCTGGGCTCAAGCGAGTCTACTGCCTCAGCCTCCCAAGTAGCTGGGACCATAGGCGCCCGCCACAACGCCTGGCTATTTTTTGGTTGCAGCTGTCATTGTTGTTTGGCGGGCCCAGGCTGGATTCGAACCCACCACCTTGGGTGTACGTGGCTGGCGCCTTAGCCACTTGAGCCATAGGTGCCGAGCCTGAACAACTTCTTTTGAAGGCAAACTAAATGTTTCAAAATTAGTTGCTTGTGCAAAGATGACTTCTGCCTTTCAAAAATATCACCTGTGCTATTTCTTCACTCTTATTTTCTGTTCCACTGACCACGTGTTACTTACTCAGATTTTACCTGGGTACAGGAAAAAGAGAGACAATAAACCTTTTTTTATTTTTCTGAGAGATGTTGAATAAATGAATATATTTACATGCTAGAGAATACTGATTTTGCATGCAAACAGATAAAACACATGGTTACAACTGCATTCTATTTTTTTTAAATCTGTTTTGACATATGTCATACCAGTAATTAATTTCTAGGCTGCAATCCTTGGAAATATTGTGACCTTACTGAGATGACTTTGTTTACTCAAAATGGCAGTGCTTTGTTGGAAATTTAATTGGGGCCTTCTGCATTATGTGTGCTCATAAAAGATCCTTCAGAACTGATTTTAGTTGAAGTATTGCTTTTGTACAGATTCTCTGATAGAATGGGAAAAGAATTACTGCTGAATGAAACAGCTTCTTTTTAAAAACGAGAAAAATAAGAAGTGATCTATCTGCTTTAAATAAAATTTTTTGCATCATAGTTTTGATTCTTACATTATTCTGGCACCAATATAAAATCTTTTTGCCAAGAGCTTGATTGTTTCAATAAGAAAATATATTGAAGCCTTTGTGAGAATCACTGGTAAACTTATACATTTATTCTGTGTGCTGTTTTTTGTTTGAAGTAGTTTTAATCCCTCATAGCAACCCATTAGAATGAGAATGAAGTCTGAATCCATGCATTGTAAGATAGATTATGTGTGCTCTTTAGGTTTTGTGAATGCTGTCACACTTCTTTTACCACATTTGATATTTGTGGAGATTGCATGCTTATTCCTTATGTTCTCTTAAGTTATTTTAGTTGCTGTGAATTTTAGATTGAGTCTAAGCAAGGTCAACATATTATACTGTTTACCTCACCTTTTCCATATTCATTTTTCCCATGATCTTGATCAAATTAGATGTGGTGGAACATTGTGATACAGCAGTGTTACTACAATGAGATGTCGTGGGAAGCAAAATTGCTGCTGCTTTCATAGCTAGGATGGTTTCCAATGATCTATTGGCCTGAAAATTCTATAGAGAGCAGCTTCATTCTCTTAGATATGAATTAGAAAGACATCTGTAGAGAAAGAAAATAGAGAAAGGCAAGTTGTTTCAAAAGCAGTAGAAATAAGTTAATTTCAGCAGATGTCTTTTATCCACTAATTTTACTCAACAGTCAATTTAATTTTATTGTATTTATTTTTTTTTGAGACAGAGTCTCACCATATTACCCTTAGTAGAGTGCTGTGGTGTCACAGCTCACAGTAACCTCAAACTCTTGGGCTCAAGCAATTGTCTTGCCTCAGCCTCCCAAGTAGGTGGGACTTACAGGTGCCTACCACAACACCTGGCTGTTTTTTGTTGCAGTTGTTGGTTAGCTGGCCTGGGCTGGGTTTGAACCCGCCAACTTCAGTGTATGTGGCTGGAGCCATAACCACTGTACTACGGGCACCAAGCCTCAACAGTCATTAATTTTAAAGTGCCTACAGTGTGTTGGGCATTATGCAGAACATTCTGCCCTAAAGATAGTGGGGAAACACATGGGGAAGCAGACACTGTACAGGATAGGATGAGGAGCTACGTGGTGATGTGTATATACAGCTGGGATTATGGAAGAAGCGGTGCTCTAGTGGTACCCAATTAGCAGTTGTTATTAATAAGTGTGAGTCTTGACTTAATTCTTGAAGAAGTGGCAATTAGAAATATGGTGAAGGAGATGGGTCCTTGAAACAGCATAAGCAAAGGCACAGGGTGTGAAAGATCATGGGTGTATCTCCTTATCTAGGCAGAATTGGGATTTTCACATCCATTAAAGCATGAGTTCCCCTACCTCAAGCTGACTGAGGATGCTTCAGGACAGCACACAGTAGGGTGTTTGTCAGAAGGACAGGTTGGCCCTCTCACTCCAGCTGGGTATGTGCCAGGGGCTGGGGTAGAGACCCTGGGAAAAGCCCTTGACAAAGCCTGATGTGTGTCTCTTGAGTTGGGAGGATGGCTCTGTCTGACTTAGGTGAGCAGCTGATTGGAACTGACCTTGTGGTAGGGTGTTGCCTGAATTGTGGTTATGAGAAACTCCTGGCTTCTTTTTGATAGATCAGAGTACCTGCTAAAGAACTGAGATATTTGAAAGTTATTACTCCTCACCCTGCAAGCCTTCACACAGCCAAATAAATCATTTAACCTGTTCAGTAAGTTCACCAAAGCACCCAGTCTTTAGGTGCAGATATCACCGCTGTGAACAAGTTCACTTGAAAGTGTATATACCAGCTTTTCATATGTGGTTACCTTTATTGTCCACTTTAGGGAGTGAGGATCCCCCCAAATTCAGTGGCTGGACCCAGGAACTCTCCTTTCCATCTGAGTCTGCCCGCTCAGTGGGTGTGAATGTACAGAAGTCTCTGTGTGTCTTTCCAGAAACGCTCCATCCTAGGTGTCTTGTGTCTTGTTGCTGTTGAAAATCATTGTATCACTTCATAAAGAGCATCCTCATTTTTTATGATTGTCTAGCACTTCATTGCATAAATGAACTGTTGTTGATTTAACAGTTCCCCATTGGTGGACGTTATAAAGGTGCTGCCATGATGGTCAAGAGTATTTGTAGGTTTTATGCCAAGAGTAGCTTTACTTGGTTAAAGGTTTGTAATTTTGATAGATGATAATGCCGGATTACTCTTCATGGAAGTTCTCATTGGCAGTTGCCAAGAATGCCGGGGCTGTGCTTTCTCCTGCCTCACTAATGGTACTAGCCGCCTAAAAGATGAAAAATCATATTATTGTAGTTTTAATTTCAAGCAAGCCTGGGCATACTATATATCTGAAAACTGTTTCCTTTCCTTTCCTATGAAGTGATCATTCTGATGGTCATACAATTCTTGTGAGAATTAAATGAGATGACCCCCGGGAAGTCTTTATACTATGTCTTTCACTACTATGTGCTAAAGAAATGTGAACTGATGATTAGTGCTCTTGATAACTGAACCTTTGACAGTAAAGGACACAAGAGTGTGGAAATACAGCTCTTGCCCTGACCAGCTGTCTGCCTTTGGCAATTACTTTAACCTTTCTGAGCCAAAGTTTTGCCCATTCATGTTAGGAACTTTGCACAGACTGTTCTCATTCGTATCTCAATGAACAGTGGTTCTGTGAGGCAGATACTACAGCAGCAGAGCCTGCTAGGAGCCTCAGAAACTAACCCTGCCTCTGGGTTGTCAGGCTCTTGAACAGGGTGCAACCTTGAGCTGGCTGTAGTTAGCCAGTGAATGTCATTTTGAGATGATGAGTAACAATTGCTGGTTTGAATGAGAGGCTAGATGACTGCTTGTAAAACTTCTCAGCTGCAATTTGAAAATGTTTTATCCAGAAGTCTTGTAGAGAGGGATTTCTATAATTGTTACAAATTGGCAACCTGCAGCTGATACTCACTGGCTACAGAAGATTGGTAGAACAATGCAAAGTTACCCTAATTGATGATTGAGCTGATCAGAGTTACTAATGTTAAGTGGGCTGGGAAATTTTTACGATTAGTCCTTTTGTGGTCAAATTGATAATTTACTAGAATTTCTTTTTCTTTTTTTTAGTTTTTAAGTAAATTTATTTCAGGTTAATGTGGGAGTACAAGCAACCAGGTCTAATAGAATTTATTTTTCAAATAAGAGATTTCAGAACTTTGTGTGTGTGTGTAAATATAGGGTGGCCATAAAGTTCATGTGCAATTTAAATAGTTAACAATTTTTATAGGAGACTCTTTTAAAATTATTTTTAAAATTTTTAAAAATTTTTTTATTGTTTCAGATTAATTTGAGGGTACAAAGAATTAGGTTACAATGTTTGCATTTTTTAGGTAGAGAGATTTCAACACTGAAGGTTTTCCATTGAAAAATACTGGGAAGCAGCTATAGCTAGAACTCCTGTCCTTAAGTCTGTATACTATACTACTTCCTGCTTTCATGATAAGAAAAAGAGAGAAAAAAGTCTTAGCTGATGAAAGGTTTTTTTAAAAAAAAATTTGTAAAATCAGTGTTGCGTACCTATCTCTCTTTGTGTTTGCAGAATTCATTTACCTCTGTATCCTTTTTCAGTTTGTCCTGATCATTCATTCTGTCTTACCTCCCTGGTAGCATGGAAGTTCCTCTTGAAAACAGCGATTGGATTTTTACCTCTGTGTAGCTTGCCACGGCCTCTAGCATCATGCTTCCCACACAGTGGGCTCTCAGTAAAAGTTTGGTGATTTTCTTCATTCCTTTATATTTTGTTCATTTTTGTTGAGATATTTTCCAACACCACGATCATTTCAGAATAGTGAGGGAGCTGTAAGGGGATTTGGGATTATGCAAATTATCCCAAATAATTTGCATATTATTTGGGGTAATATGCAAATTATCCCAAATTATACAGGGTCGTGAGTCAGCCTTTTGAGATACTACAGTTAACTGTGATCATTGCACAAGATAGGTGATGAATACCAACAAGTGTGTACTTTTTAAGGTTTCAGTCTTTTTAGGCTAGTCAATAGTAGTTTTTGTAAGTCTGGTTTTATTGGGAAAGTAGTAAGTGCGTTTATTCATTTATTTCCCACATCTTAGAAATTCTGCTGAAAATGGGGAAATGATGAATCTTTTCAAACTTTTAATGTGAAATTGTTTTTCAGTTAAAAATCCAATGCAAACATATTGAACCCTACTTTAATCCTACATAATTCCTTTTATTAACTATGACCAAATAGAACATCTGTTAAAATTCCATAATGTTAGCTTCATGGGAAAAGAAAAAAAGTCCCTGTTTGCTTTTGGAATCTGTCCATTGTTTTCTTGTTTGGGCTTTCAGTAAATGTGTAATGAGACCTTCTTATTAATGGAAATATTAAACAAAGGAAAATGAAATTTCCTCTTTAATTATAGAGGTTTATAAAATGAGTCACTTAATTGCATATGCATTATTATAATGTTACTGTAGAGAAGTTCTAGGAAAAATGAGGGATAGTCTATTCAGTTCATTCTTTAATTCAGGAACCTAAAATTACTCCTCAAATACTAATTTTAGTGTACAGTTTTTCATCATCTCTTAAACATTTTTAGGAAGAACACTTCAATAAAATTATCTTAATGTAGAAAAATTAGCTCTTTAGTGCTTGTTTTCTGATGTTTTGTTTACATGAAACTAGCTGCTATTTGTTTCTTTCACTCTTGGGACAGACTTTGTTTGCACTGCAGTTGTGAAGATGTGTGCATTTTAATTGTTGCTTGTCAGCCGTGTTGCTTTGAGGGGACCCCAGGTCCTGCGCAGGTGGTCTACTGGCGTGTAAATGCAATCACATGACTCTTCAGTGTGAACTTGGAGGAAAGCTGATGAATGAAGGTGGAAATGATCTCTTAATTCTTTATTTTAAATATTACAGCCATAAACCACAGTGTTGTTGTAGCTTTGTCTTTGTTGTTCCTTTGTGATTTTTTATCCCATGTGAAATATCCTTGTCCTTTGTCTTTGTGAGTCAGTTTTACATTAAGGCTGCAAATAACAGAAATCTAATTACATTGGTTTTGCCAAATAAAGGTTTTCTTTTCTTTTTTTCCCCTTTTCTTAGAAGAAATCTGAAGTGGGCAATGTAAGGCTGGTGTACAGGTTATGTGAGGGCAAGGAGGATTCAGGTTCTTTGATTCTGCGTGGCTAACCTTAATTCCCAGCTCGTTGCCTCCTGGTCACAAAATGGCTGCTGCACTTCAGGTATCCTGGCTCCATTCCAAGCATGAAGAAGGGGAAGGGCAGAGGCAGTACTTGCATTATCTGTCCTTTTGTTTATCTGACAAACAAAAGCTTTCCTGGGCCAGATAATGTCTTAAGGTCTTCCCAAGTTGCATGAGGACTGGGAAATTGAGTATGTAGCTTTTCAAAGTAGTATAGTAAGTGAAGGTACACAAGGCGGGGTTGGACTGTTTTACTGAGTTACCCATAGTCTCTGCCATGGTCGTCCATTCACACCCTTCCAGCTGAAGTTCCATCACTTCAGAAAGGAAACTGTTTCACGAAGCCCTAGCTTGAACTTGGGTCTCTTGTTGATAACAGTGTTTTATGCCATTTAATTCTACTCTGTGGACAGTAATGTCTGTTCGTACTATTTTTCTGTTACCTTTGTTCTCTGAGCACCAGTGTGGAAGTTCTTCTTTAAAAATTCCTTAGTGGTCTTTCTGACATTATTATTTTAAAGGCATGCATTTACTTCAAAGTTATTAATTTTCTTACAGTTTTCTCGGAATATGCATATTGATATATATACTTTCCTTGAAAATATATAAACCACATTTAAAAAGGAACTAATAGCTTGTGTTTATTGTGTATCTACAGTAGTCCAGTCACATACTAAGTTTTTTACATAATCCTTACACTAACCCCAAACATGATTCCTACTTTATAAAACTGAAGCTCTGGCAAGGTTGCAGCTGGCCCAGGGTCTTACATGCAGCACAGGAGACAATCAGGGACTCCAAAGCCCTTGATCTTATGCTCTGTGGTAAACTGTATAGTTTGCATTTTATATGCACGTGAATTTTTCTGGGGAGCAAAATATGTATAGATGGGCATTAGTGTTTAGAGTTTGGGGAAAATTTTGAGTCTTCTACAACACCGAAGTTAGAAGAAATAAATGAATTCACCGCTTTGATAGAAATGCTCATGAAGAGCACGGCTTGTAAGTGCACGTTATTCTGTGTTTGCGTGAGCTGCTCTTTCAACTAGGTTTATGTGTCCCTGTTTCTGAGGGGCCTCTCGTGACCACTGTAGCTAAAATAGGCCCACCCCATCTTCAATTAGTCACCTGTTATTGTAGCTTGCACCACCATCTGAAATCATCTTATTTGATTAATTTAATTTAATTTACTTTAATTTTAATTTTATTTAAGCAGGAATCTCACTCTGTGCCCTGGCTGCAGTGCCATGGTGTCATAGCTCACAGCAACATCAAACTCTTAGGCTCAAGTAATCCTTTTGCTTCAGCCTCCCCAGTACAGGTCAGGGACTACAGGTCAGGTGTGCACCACCATGCCTGGCTAGTTTTTCTATTTTTAGTAGAGACTGGTCTTGCTCAGGCCAGTCTCAAATTCCTGAGCTCAAGCAATCCACCTGCCTTGGCCTCCTGTCGTGCTAGGATTACAGGTGTGAGCCACCATGCCTGACCATCTTCATTTCTTGTTTATAGATTTATTACCTGCCTCTGCTCTGTCCCTTAAAATATATGCATCAGGAGGGCAGATGGCCTCCTCCTGTGGATTTTGTTCCCTAGTATTTCTGTAACACCTAGAAAAGTGTCTGATACAGCACACTCAGAAAACATTAGCTGCACAAACCAGTAACCTAATCATCTCTCTTTTTACAAGTTGATCAGTTTTAAGGACTTAGATATTTAAGATTTCTGGATGTATTGGGCAAGAATTAGAGCCTTCACTTATTTCTCAGGCAAATTAATGGTTTTTTGCCAAATTTCTTACATTTCCAATAAGGTTAATTTTCTTTTTGTCTTTTCTTATTGTATTTCCTACCTTCTATAAATAGCCCTTATTTTAATTTTATCATTTCTAATTAAAGTTACTCCCATAAATATTTTATATGTGAAAAACATTTTTGCAATAACATCTGAAAATTGTAAACAATATATGAAGAGAAAATCCTTTATCAGGTCTATGTAGATTGTGTTCAGTGAAGACTGGGTCAAATGTTACTCTCTATTTTATTTTATTTTTTATTAATATGAGGGTACAAACGACTAGGTTACAGTGTTTGTGTTTGTTAGGCAAGGTCCCCATTGTAGTCGTGTCCCAAACCCAGGAGGTGTGCCATATACCTTTACATTGTGCCCTTAGCTGACAGCACACTGCTCCCTTCTCCCTTTCCCCCAAATTGAGTTAAATTGAGTTTTCTCTGTGTGGATGTGTGTTAGTTTGTCTACAGGTTTCATTTTAGTACTGAATATAGTGGATACTTTTCTATTCTTACAATACTTTACTAAAAAGAAGATTCTCCAGCTCTATCCAGGTTAATAGAAAAGATGTAAAGTCTCCATCTTTTTTTATGGCTGAACTCTTTTTACTGTGAGGAAGGAGTGAGGAGGAAACTATATATTTTTTTTTAAAAAAAACAAATTTGAAGGTCAGACCTAGAATTAAAAAAAAATTTTCTCTTTTTAGAAATGGGATCTTGATCTGTAACCCAGGCTGGAGTGCTGTGGCAAAGTCATAGCTCTTTACAGCCTTAAACTCCCAGGCTGAAGTGACCCTCTGCCTCCTTAGCAGCTAGGGCTCTAGGCCCGTACCACTCACTTGGGTAAATTTTACTTTTATTTTTGTTTTTGTAGAGACAGGGTGTAGCTGTGTTGCCCAGACTGTCATGAGCTACCATACCCAGCCCAAATCTAGAATTTTTAATATATAATTCAAGGATAGTGCTTGAAGGCAGTCATTTGAAGGAAATTTATGTTTACCTCTAAGTTTGAGTACTTGGCTGCAGATTACCTTTGGATCATATAATAAAAATAGTTAAAATTTGAATACTAATTATGATCACTAAATTTAAATATATTTTTCTAATCCTTAAACTCCAAGATATTTAGAATATTTTCAGATCAATAAGCTGAGGCTTAGAAAAATAATTAAGAAGTACAGTTACGAAAAGGCAGGATTAGAATATTTTAAGTCAAGCCTCTGTAATTCCAAAGCTTGTGTTACACTTTTGCTTTCAGCTCACATCGTACAAATAAATTCATTGATAATTCTGGAAAACTTTCAGTAGATTCTGGGAAGATAAAGATCTGTGAAACTTGAACCCAACGCATTGACCTGAAAGTGAAACACCATTTCTGAGTTATGGAGGATTCTAAATGATAAAAATGGAACCGTTTACATGGGTAGGACACCAAGAGGTGCTTCTGAGTTAGCCATTAATGTTGATTTCAGCATCCTCCTTCACCCAACCTTTATTATAAGTTGTTTAAAACGTTTTGACTGATTTTAGTCTTGTGTCCTCTTTTCTTCCCTGAGCTTTACCAGATGTTCTGAGAAACAGCACAGTAGGTGGGGAAAAAGTGGATAATCTGTGGTGTTGAAGTGTTTTTGGTACATAGGTAATTAGCAGAGAATTTATTGACCAGTGGAGAAGCAGAAATTGATGAGAGAAGGATATTTCTTTTCCTTTTGAGTACTCTCTGCTTTTTGTTATTGAACTTGTCAGTGTACAACTCTTGTTACAGAGTAACACACTAGAGGGCGCATAGTGCCCATGTTTTAAATGTTGGTGGCAGAAACCTCAACGTGCGTGAACATGGAAGCTTTTACGTTCCTTGCTTGGTACTGTTAAAAATGGTTCAAATTAAAAAATGAAAATCCAAATATAATAGTTTTTTCTGGTCCAAGGTGTCTGAGTGAATGAATTTGTGTTCATTTGTGTATCTCTTGGTGCAGATGTGCACAGAATTTTATTTATTTGGGCTCTAATTTTTAAAAACTTAGGTTATGGAAGAATTTAATTATGGTAGATTTGTAAAATGAATCCTTGTAGTGACATCATCACCCAGGTTCAGCAGTTACCAGTTCTTTTTTTTTTTGAGATGGAGCCTCAAGCTATCCCCCTGGGTAGAGTGGCATGGCATCACAGCTCATAGCAACCTCCAACTCCTGAGCTCAAGCGAGTCTCCTGCCTCAGCCTCCCAAGAAGCTGGGACCACAGGTGCCCACCACAACGCCTGGCCATTTTTTGGTTGCAGCCATCATTGTTGTTTGGTGGGCCTGGGCTGGGGATTCGAACCCACCACCTTAGGTGTAAGTGGCTGGCGCCTTAGCCGATTGAGCCACAGGCGCCGAGCCCAGTTACCAGTTCTTGAGCAATATTTTTTCATCTGTACCCCGAACTGCTTACTGTATCCTGTATTAAGCAAATACAGGCATTATTATGTTAATATTTCATTCAGAAATAATTCACTGCGCATCTCTAACAGATAAGAATGAAAGTATACTTATCAAAAGTGAATGTCATTGTGGAAAGACAAATACTGTATGATTTCTCTTACGTGTGAAATTTAAAAATGCTGAACTCATAGAAGTACAGAGTAGAATGGGGCAGTTCCTGGGGCACGTGGGGGGCATAAAGAGATGTTGGTCAAAGGGTACAAACTTCGTGTTACAAGGTGAATAAGTTCTGGGCATGTAAGGTACATCATGGGTGGTGGTGATGTGTAAATTGATTTGATTGTGGTAATCATTCCACAATATATACATAATATCAAATCATCACATTATGTACATCTTCAATGTATAGTCTTTGTCAATTGTTTTTGAAAATGAATATCATAGTCTCAAAGTAATTCTTCCAGCTATTTACCAATTAAAAGGAAAAAAAGTAATTTTATGGTTGGAAAAACTGGCAGACACTGTCCAAGTGATCAAGGTTACCATCACCAGTTACAAGATATATTGACATCATACACCCCCACTATGATGAACCAAGATGGACACAATATCATGTCTGTGATCTCATTGCCAAAAGATGTATAATCTCAATGTGATCATGAGAAAATATCTGACAAATCCAAGAATTGTTAAAAGTCATGAAAAATAAGGACAGATGAAAAGAACTGTCACAGATAGGAGGAGACTTAACGAGGCAAAGCAAGGAAATTCAGGTGGCATCCTAGATGGGGCTCTGAGCAGAAGAAGGATATTTGGGTGAAAACTGATAAGATTCAAACAAGGTCTGTGATGGCAGCTATTAGCATTGCAGCAATACTGGTAAGCTGGTTTTGATAATTGTACTCTGGGTGGTAACATTAGGGAACGGTAGGGTGTATGTGAACTCTATGCTATTTTGAACACTTTTATGACAGTACATAAATGATTTTTAAAAACAAAAAGCTAAGAATATGCTAGATTTGGACATCATATGAAAAAATTATTTTTGAAACAGTCTAAAATATGACAAGTTAAATTTAAAACTTAATTTTTATTTGTAACTTTTATTGAAGTAATATGTGCAATTGGTTAACAACTCAAATAATACAAAAGAACTTAATGAAAGCAACCATCTCAGACTGTATGAGGTGCCCACCCCTTTCCATTCTGGGCCATTCTCTAGCTGTAACCTTTTAAAAACTGTTCCTATTTTTAGTTCTTCTGATTACATTCATATTTCTGGATAGTACATTTAAGCTTCTCTTAATAATTTGTCAATACCGGATCCAGTCTTTGAGTCTTTGGGGTGGAAGATGTGATTCAGCTCATGTGAAACTCCTCCGTGGCCGTGTCTCATCCTAGTATTCCAGTTACATAAACTTGATTCCTCTAGGCATTTTAGGAAGTTTAAATTACATATTTGTGTCTTTATTTCCCATCCAGTAAACTTTCAGCATCTTTTAGCTTTCTCTTCATATAGTGATACTACTTTTCTTATGCTGCCTTATCTTCCGTAACCTGCAAATTCCACTTTCTGGAACGACTTTCTGTCAGCTTTATTTTCATCCTACATTTTCAACACGGTTGACAGATTCATCCTGTCCTTTTCCCACAGTCACTGCTTCCATGATTTTTCTGTATTGATTCTAAAAGTTGAGTACCGGCAAACTAGTGTTTGTGTACTCAGATTTCACAGATGGTCACTAGGCCAAGGAGTGTACCAGTGTTGTATTTCCTTTTGTATGGGTCCTGCATCATTCTGAAAGATGTTTTTAGCATCACAGTCCATAGACTCTCTTCCCTTGCACTACATCAGTTGCTAAAATTTAATCCTATGAACATTTGGGGTATGAACTTAAATTTTTAACTTGGGGTTTCTAATTGTGTTTTATTGGGCACGTTATTTGCCTTTTTTGGGTATTGAAAGCATATTGTCTTTTGTACTGAGTCTCTTTCCCCTTGGGAATCTTGGAATCTTCCATCCTCCTGTTCTAATCTGGTGTGATCATTCGTGTTATCACTCTTCATTACCTTCTCTTCCCTGCTTTCCCAGCATGGGGCTTTGCAGCCCCCACCCCCCACACCTGGACTCCAACGACAGCTTTACCTCTGCCAGGCTTACACCTCTGATGCTTTCCTGTCCTCATTGGATGAAAATGTTTTAAGACAAAAAGAGGATATAGCTCATTTGTTTGAAGTCCTCTATTTTATCCTTATTTTTGTCAGATAATTAAAGACAACTGATAATAACCATTTGTAATGATTCTTTGGCCTCAAATGTGTCATTTTTTATGTTATGGAAAGGAAAGGATTTTGTTAATGTTGTGATTCTTAGCAAATATTTTGACCTTATCATTTCGTATGCATTCTAATTATGTTTGGGAGATAAGTGATTAAATTGATCTGATCAGTAGGAGTCTTATAAACTGATTGTCAGTTCTGATCAAAGCTCATCTATATCCTGATGCACATATTATAAGTCTTTCACGTTTACCTAAGAATTACTCCATACTCTAGTATTGGGTAAAGGAGTGATAAAAATTCCTTTGGGATGAAGTTTATTATCCTTCATAGGGTAAATCGAGCGTGTTGTTTGCCTGGTAGAAGTTACTAGTTATGTCTGTGTTCGCAGGCGGCTGTGCTGTGTCTCATATTGACTAACAGAGATCTGAAAGTTACACACTCTGTTGATTTATATTTTGGTTCATGTGGTTATTTACCAAGGTTATTTCTCCATCCTTTTTTTTTTTTTTTTTTTTTTTGTGACAGTCTCAATTATGTTGCCCTTGGTAGAGTGCATCACAGCTCACAGCAACCTCAAACTCTTGGGCTTAGGTGATTCTCTTGCCTCAGCCTCCCAAGTAGCTGGGACTACAGGCACCCACCACAGCACCCAGCTATTTTTCTTTTTGTTGTTGCAGTTGCCATTGTTGTTGAGCTGGCCCGGGCCAGGTTCAAACCTGCCAGCCTTGGTGTATGTGGCCGATGCTGTAACCACTGTGCTACGGGCACCAAGCTTATTTCTCCGTCCTTACGGACATTTAATATGAGTCTGAAAAAGTATTGGTAGTGCAAACAACACATCTAAGCTTTAACAGAGTGCACCAAAGAGTCTGGTGCATAGTCGCCTCTTTGTAAGCTGTAAGTTTGTATCACATATTTTTCTGTATTTGACAGAGGAAGTAGATTGAATTATCCAGCATCTGCCATATACTGGACTAGGTTCTTTTCATATATTTTTTTCATTTTGTCTTCATGGTATTCTCAAAGAATTATTATTGCCAACCAAGTAATTGGAAAGTATGCCCCCACATACATATCTAGTCACAATTCCCAGCCACTAAATAATGTTCATTTACTTTGTAAACCATTTTATATGCTAGTGGGTATTAATACCAGTGAGAAAAATGAACCTCAGTAGTGTAACTTGTCCTGCATAAAGTAACACTATTTATAAAGGGCAGAGTTGGGTTCTTAAGTCTTTGAACTTGTATGTATGCTCTTTTTGTAGCAATGTATATATTTCCTTTTCTCTGTTGGGGGAATGAGGGAGGAGGTTTAAAGTGAATAGATAGTAGCACCTACTATTTCTTTTTTTTTTCTTCTCCAACTTTTTATTTTGAAGAATCACAACTTACAAAAAAGTTAAAACAGAAATCTTCCCCCAGAATTCACTGATAAATATTTTGCTTCATCTGCTTGATCCTTCTTTCTCTCTCTGCTTCCCTGAAACATTTTAAGTATCCAGACATGTTGCACTTAACTGGTCAAGATTTCAGCATGTCTCCTAAGAACGGAAATCGTACTTCTCACAACTACAATACTGTTATCATACCCAAGAAATTTACTATCAATACATTAATATTATCTAATATATAGTCAGTTTTCCCTATAGTTCCAACAATAAAAACCTTATAACTTTCCTTTCTCCTCGGGATTTAGCAAAGGATCACACATTGAATTGGTTGTTGGGTTCTGTTCAACGCTCTCCCTCCACCCCCATCCCATGATTAACAGTCTTGTAGCACCTAGGTAGGGCTGTTGTCCTATAAACTGTAGATTCAGGTTATTTCTGTTTTGCATGAATACCATCTAAATATTGTTGAGTATTTTCATACTGCATTATATTAATATCAACAGGCACACGTTATCCTATAGTTGGTGAGGCTAAGTTTAATTATTTGATTAAGTTGGTGTTCTCCAGTTTTCTCTACACTTGAAGTTCTCTGTTGTTATCAAGCTATGGAGTAATATTTTCAGACCATGTGATTATCCTGTTCCCCAATAATCTTTCACCTAATGGTTTTAACATCTGCGGATGCTTCTTGTCTGAAACATAATATTACATTAGTGATTGCAAAATGATGATTTTCCTAATACTGTCATTTTTCTATGAATTTATTAGTTGGCATTCTTCAGTAGAGTTTCCTCTCTGTGCTTTTTTTAGTATCCCTGTGGAATCATAGATTTTTTTTGACTGCTTCATTGAGATATATAATTCCCATACCAGACAATTTAATCATTTAAAGCAACAGATCATTGGGTTTTAGTATATTCACCTATAATGTGCAGCCATCAGCACAGTCATGGATTTTTTTTTTTATTCATTAATTACAGTCTATTTCTATTCTTTTTTTTTAAATTTCAGATTACTATGAGCGTACATGTGGTTGGGTTACGTCGTTTGCATTTGTAAGGTGAAGTCCAAGTTATAGCAGTATCTTGTACCCAGGAAGTGTGCCATCTACCTATGCATTATACCTGTTGGGTGGGAACGTACTGAAACCACCCCCTCATTATTATTATTTTGATACTTAAACCACTCCAAATTTAGGCAGTGGGGGCCTCTTCAACTTCTCTGTTCTTGTGATGTTCCCCTTTAGTCTGAGACCTTCTTTGCTGCCATAACGAGTTGTCTTACCCTTGTACTTTCCCTGCCCCAGTCCAGCAGTCAACACTTTCCCAAAGAGCCCTTGATTCCTTTTGGTGGGGAGTAGTATTTAGAAACCAAGATCTGGCTCTAGGTGTATCACTGCTCCTTATTGGGTAGAAAAAAAAGTTTTGAATACATTGTTTCATCTTTCTTCCACATATTTACCTCAAACAAGAACATAATCATGATTTCTTTAAAAAACTATCATACTGTAAACTTCTTTTTCGCTGTATAGTGCTGTGAATTGTAGCACATGTGTAGATTCATGGAGCCAGCATCCCAACCAGGATATGGAACACTTCCATCACGTTTCCTTGGGTTGTCCCTCTGTACCAAACCCTTCTCCTACCCCTCAGGACTGGCAGCCTGTCATCTGGTCTAGATCCCTGTAGTTTTTTTCTTTTTGAGAATGTCATTTAAATGGCATCACATGACAGACAATCTTTGAGACTGCTTTTTGTCACACAGCACAAAGCCTTGGAGACTCGTCTCGGTCACTGCATGTATCAGTAGTTTTTATTACACGGTAGTGTCCCTTTGTTTGAATGTACAGTGGAATACTTACTAAAATGGATATTTGTTTATCCATTCACCCATTGAAGGATATTGAGCTCTTTCCTGTTGGGGGTCATCATGAAGAGAATTCTTACAATAGTCTTGCACAAGTTTCTCTTTATGTAAACACAGGTTTTCATTTCTCTAAGGTTGATTCTTGGGAAAGGGATTGCTGGCCTGTTTGGTAAGTGTACGTTTAACTTCCTAAGAAACTGCCAAGCTGCTGTTTATAAAGGCTGTATAATTTCACATTCTTACCAGCAGTATGTGCTCAGCACTTGGGATCATCAGGATAATTTTTATCTTGGCCTTTCTAGTAGGTATATTATAATATCCCATCGTGGATTTAATTTTTATTTCCCTAATGGCTAATGATGTTGAACATTTTTTCATATGCCTCTTTGCCATCCTTCTGTCTGTCTTTGGCGAAGTATTTGTTCAAGCGTTTTGCCCATTTTTAGTTGAGTTTCTTTCATAGTTTTAAAAGTCATTTATATATCTGGGATACTAATTCTTGTCACTTATGTGATTACAGGTATTTTCTGATCTGTATCTCAGAAAATTTCATTCTCTGAACAGTACTGGTTGCTGTTGTAAACAGTTTTGTAAAACAGTTTATGTAAAAGTTTTAAATTTTGGCAAAGTCCAATTTTTTCTTTCATCATTTATTCTTTTATGAATTGTACTTTAGATATCATATCTGAGAACTCTTTGCCTAAGTCCAAGTTATTAAGGTTTTCTGTGTTTTCTTGTAAAAGTTTTATAGGTTTATGTTTAACAGTTACGATCCATTTTAGTTGATTTTTATTTAAGGGGGGCTGTGGTTTAGTTTGAGGGTTTTTGTTTTTTGCATATAAAATAGGTGTACAATTGTTCTAGTAGCATTTGTTGAAAAGACTACTTTTTCTCCATGGAAGTGTATTTGAACCTTTGTAAAAAATTCAATTAGCCGTATTTGTGTGGTTCTGGATCATGTATTTTCTGATTTGTATCTCAAAAAATATTGACTCCTTACTATGTGACAAGCAATGTCTTTGTTTTTCTTTAAGTACTTAGGTATTATTTTCATATTTTCGAACATTCTAGTCTTGAAAGGTGATATTTTGATTTTTCTTTTCTTTTTTCTTTTTTGAGACAGAGTCCCACTATGTGCCCTTGGTAGAGGGCTGTGGTGTCACAGCTCACAGCAACCTTAAACTCTTGGGCTTAAGTGATTCTCTTGCTTCAGCCTCCCAAGTAGCTGGGACTATAGGCACCTGCCACAATGCCCGGCTATTTTTTTGTTGCAATTGCCATTGTTGTTTAGCTGGCTCAGGCTGGGTTCCAACCCGCCAACCTCGGTGTATGTGGCCAGCACTGTAACCTCTGTGCTGTGGGCATCAAGCTGATATTTTGATTTTTCTAAGACATTTTTCTTTGTTTCCTTTTTTAAAAAACTGATATGATGGCTGTTAAAAAAAAAACACCTTAAATCTTATGTATTTTTTATGTTTTTTACCCTAAAACATTTCTTTGTTGTTGTACTTCTATTTTAGCTGATAGAAAGGATCTACTTAAAAAAAAAATCCAAAACTTCTGTGTCTTTCAGCCTTTTTGATTCTGTTTACCTAAGTATGCCTACTTTGTCTTGCATCACTGTACTGTTAATGTACATGCATTAGGTGTTTAAAAGCTCAATTCTGTATCTGTTTTCATCCAGAATATAGTTAATGTTATTTCTTTATGTAGATTGGATCACTAGTGTATTATTATTATTATTGCTGTTACATTGTCATATAATATAAATAGCCTGACATTCACCTACTTGCAGGAAGAAAAGATACATGTATTTTATCCAAGCTTAAAGCATCTTTGCTTTGAGTTACTCTTTACAACTTCTTATAAATAACAAGACCTGAAATGACTTACCCAGATGACTTGTTTACTTTGTGCTGAAGACAAAGCTAGAACCCAGATTATTGGACTAGATCTAACTCTAGCACTTCCTCCCTAGAGTGGAAACTTTACAGACCATGAAGGTAAAGTGAAGCTTTTAATGCAGAAGACAGGTGGTAGAAATTTTCTTTGTGCTCTGTAGCTCAAAAGAAGTTTGCTGTGATTACAAAACAATATTTTTACTCAAGTGGTGACTGGTCATTTTTTAGCTTACCTGGAAACATTTATGCAGTGAGTGTGGGGTATAAAGCTGTAGAGTTAGCAGTAGGACAGAAGGATCAGAGACAGCTTTTCGTACTTGTGTGTAGAAGTGCATAGATTCGCATTTGTAAAGCATATCATGTAGTTGAACATTCAGTGATTGAGTATTAGAAATGCCAGAGTGCTTTTTATAGGAATGAGTAGTCAATCGGGAAGTGAATCTTGGTCTTCTAAGTGAGTTGAATTTTTGATAAGCCTTTTACAAAACTCAAGAGAAGGAAGGGGAAGGGAATGGAATTGATATGTTTATATTGAGAAGCATTATTTTAAAAAAGGGGTGCTTAACTACCTTTACAGCCTATTTTTTTTACCTGTACTTCAAATGGTACCAAAACACTGAGCTTGGACTTGCTACCAGGAATCACATGCATGGAAACCCCTTTGGGGTTGGGACTTTTGTTAATTCTTCTTGTTCTTTTCATTTTTTTTTTTTTTTTTTTTTTGAGACAGTGCCGCAAGCTATTGCCCAGGGTAGTGTTCGGTAGCATCACAGCTCACAGCAATTTTCAGCTCCTGGGCTGAAGCCATTCTTTTGCCTCTGCCTCCCAAAGTAGCTGGGACTACAGGCGCCTGCCACAACACTCAGCTCTTTTTCGGTTGCAGCCATCATTGTTGTTTGGCGAGCCTGGACTGGATTTTGAACCCGCCAGCTCAGGTGTTATGTGGCTGGCGCTTTAGCCACTTGAGCCACAGGTGCTGAGCCTGTTCCTTTCATTTTCAGTGCCTAACTATTGGTTCATGTTAGAGGGGAAAAAAATGAAATTGTAAGCTAAGGTGAAATTTGTTTAAAAAGCTCTGGGTAATATTCTTATGTAAATTTCAGAAATGGGGTTGTCTTAGAAAATCAGCATTAAATAGAAGAAACTTTTGAAAATCCATCTAGTATCGCACCAGAAAAAATCATGGAGATATAGCTAATTAATACTGTTTAATACTTAGTAACCTATTTACTGTGGGTTTTTAAAATTGATTATCACAAGTAACTATTAAGAAAGTCTTTATAGGGCAGCTCCTGTGGCTCAGTGAATAGGGTGCAAGCCCCATATACCGAGGGTGGCGGGTTTGAACCTGGCCCCGGCCAAACTGCAACAAAAAAATAGCTGGGCATTGTGGCAGGTGCCTGTAGTCCCAGCTATTGGGAAGGCTGAGGCAAGAGAATCCTCTAAGCCCAAGAACTGGAGGTTGCTGTGAGCTGTGAGGCCTTGGCCATACTGAGGGCAACAAAGTGAGACTCTGTCTCTTAAAAAAAATAAAATAAAATCTTTATAGCAAATGTGGCCATGAGGCTCACTTATGTTTTGCTCATGGCTGTTAGGGTGGGATTTCATTTAAAAGGTCTTGAATGAGTTTACTGTCCTTGCAATAAAAAAAATAAAGAGTTAACCTCTTAGCAGGAGCACTTCACTTATGTGTGAACAGTTCCTTATGTTGAAGTAAAATAAGATAGATGCTGAATCTCATAAATAATTATTGGACACAGAAAAAAATGTCAAATTAATCTCATTCGTATCAACCTCCCTCCAAATAATTTACAGTCCATTTCACAGTTTAAAGAGTATTAAATAGGTATAACTCTTGCTATAGGGCATTTTAAGGCATTAGTCAATATATATAACTTTGTCCACTTTGACTAGCCTCTGCATTTTTTCAAATTTGCTTCTGTGCTTGTTTTTAAAACTATTTTTTTTAAAATATTCCATTTCTGGAAGAATTGGAGCCATCAAAGTTGGCAGGCATTAAGCATGCTAATTAGTTCAACATACTGACCAATTCTCTGAACGATTAGTTCAAAGAAGCTTGTGGACAGGGATGAAATTAAATTTGGGCATTTTTCACTCTAGTTGTTTTAGAATACTCAGGTTTGCTTTGATCTGTAAATAACAGATGCTTTTTCATGCATGGTTTAGGATACATCAAACATGTTCAGAATTTTGTCTTAGATTTAGGACTCATCATTCTTATTCTGCATTGGATATGCACATTTTAAACTATAGCTAATTTAGAAAAAATTTTTGGACTTTATGTTTGATGCTTAAAGGTATTTATTTTCCTAATATGCATATATTAGCTTTAAAAAATATTGGCATAAAGTAATTATAAGGCAGTGGGTAAAATTTAATTTTATTTAAATACTTATATGTTTAAAATACAATTGCTAAAATATATTGACTTATTTTAAATATCAGTTTTAAGAGTAAAAGGTCATACAACTATGAAGCATGAAGAATGTATATTTATGTGTCTGTATATGCCTGGACACATTATGTAATACTTATATGTATACAGAAAGTGCCAAAAAATGTATACACATTTTAAGAAAGGAAAAAACTGTGTTAAAATTATAATACTCAAGTCACATTTACTTCTGCAGTTACAAGAGATACAAGATAACAAATGCCATCTTGTACATTATACAGGACAACAAATGCTATCAGACATATTGAGTGTTACAGTTGTGCATATTAATTATTACTGCATAAAAAATTGTTATTTAAGTTTCACAACTTTAATTTGGCTCTTATAGGGGAAAATTTTAGTATTAGGAAGAATTTCTGTAAGGAATGGCATGAAATGGATGGCAGATGGGATGAGGAGGTTGACGGACCAAGACGGTGAGAACTGAGAAATGCTGGAATCCCTGTTTCCCACACTCCCTGCTCCAAGCTGGTGTGGGCTGCAGGGGACATGCAGCAGCAGTCGACTGTCCTCTGTGTCAGCCTCCTATTTAGAAGGAATCTTAGAAATAACATTTTGCATTAATTCTAGAACTGAGATACTATTGTGTGTTGTCATTTTTTTCCTTTTGGTTATTAAACCATATGAGGTTTTGGAGTGTATTCATTCCATTTGTGACTTTTCTTACCAAAATATTACTGTTAACTGTAGCTTCTTTAGTTCATCAGACATCAGGATACCAAAATTCTAGTTGTAATTATACCACTTAGTATCTTCTGCCTTTTGATTTCCTCATTTTTAAAATGGTTGGTAAACTACAACTTGTGGGTCTAATTCAGACAGACCACAGCCTGTTTTTGCAATAAAGCTCTGTTGGCACACAGCCACTTTCTTTCATTTATGTATTGTCTGCCTGCTTTCACACTACAATGGCAGAGCTGAGTAGTTGTGACAGAGACTGTATGGCCCACAAAGCCTCAACTATTTATTATGTGCCTCTTTATGAAAGTTTGTTGAATTGTAGACCCTGTCTTCTCTGAGGCCTGTGCTCTGCCTGTCAGCTTCTCTTTAAAGCTCCAAAAGTCTTTATTTCTGTAAGGATATAGTATACCATTTTCTCATTATCTACTCTGCTAATTATCAAGAGAAAGAAAGTATTGACTAGATGGTTGGCTCTGAAAGTGTGGTCCCCAGACCAACAACAGCGTTACTTAGGGACTTATCAGAAATGCAAAACCTGAGGCCCTATCCCAGACCTCCAAACCAGAAACTCTAGGGGTGGGGGACAGAATTTGTGTTTTCCACCCTGTGGACCATTCTCATGCCACTGGAGTAGATGACGTAAAGCTCAGATTAAAGATTTGCTTGTTCTGTTTTGGAATAAAGAAAATTGTAAGTATCACAACCATTTGGCCAGTATATTAGGAGAAAAATGAAATGTTGGATATTATTACAAAAACTGGTAAAAAAATTATCCTTTTTTCTCTAGTAAAAACATTTTGTTGTAAATTTGGAATAATTTTTTTAATATAAGAAGAAATTCCTGTCACCGTCAGCATGTTTTTAATGGACTGAAAGAAACAACATGATTGATTTCTTTCTGCAGTTTTCTTTTTTTGGTGGGAAATCCCTTTGAATTATCTTGAAACTGGTTTGTAATAAACAATTTTCAGAATAAAAGTATTACATTAAGGATCTTGTAGAGAATGTGCTTTAAGAAAAGAGCATTTAAGTATTAAAACAGCCCATCACATTGACTTTTTCCTCAGTGCTAAAAGCCACCAGGAGTGAGTACCAATCGGACTACTCATCTCCATCAGGAAAGATCACAAACTTAGTGTGTTGTATTAAATCTCAAAAAGAGGAACAGCAAAATTGTACATGTCAAGAAAGCATTGCAGGATGACTTTTGTTATTTGGAGAATTGCTTTCATCTTTGAGATGTCTCACACTTGCTTCATTTGGCACAGAATGTTTCCATTTCATGAAAAACAGTCTGTTCCCTTCCCCACATCCTAAGGTATATAAATATAGTATAGTAACAAGGGAAAAGTTTCAACATAAAAACTTACTTAAAGGTACCATTTAAAAACTCAGGGTGTATAAACTGAATTTAACTAATTTTATTTTGTTGAAAAGGGGTCCTAGGTTTATGTATGTGTGTACACGTGAATACATCCATATATACATACATATTAGTGTATCTGTTCTTATACACCTATGTGTACATTGTATTTGATATGTGTATGTTTCCATCCATTTCCATATAAATGCATATTTAAAACAATGCGTATAACATATATATATATAAATAATCCTCTACTACTACTTTTTAATGCTTCTGAAATATGTGTTAACCTTCTGTAACTAACATGCTTTTGAAGGCCGTAGTATTGTGCTGGTTGTTTTTACTTTTCTACTTTTTTTTTTTTTTTTTTTTTTGAGACAGTCTCATTGTGTTGCCCTCGGTAGAGTGCTGTAGTGTCACAGCTCACAGCAACCTCAAACTCTTGGGCTTAGTGATTCTCTTGCCTCAGCCTCCCAAGTAGCTGGGACTACAAGCACCTGCTACAATGCCTGGCTGTTTTTTGGTTGAAGTTGTCATTGTTGTTTAGCAGGCCTGGGCCAGGCTCGAACCTGCCAGCCTTGGTGTATATGGCCGGTGCCTTACTCACTGAGCTCAGGCGCCGAGCCACTTTTCTCCTTTTTTAACGTGAAAAAATGTAATGTGATTCAAGGGGTATAAAATGTGTGTGTATAGTCGTGTGTACATATTTATAGAGTAAGAGCTAAATGTCTCCAAATAAGGCTATGTTAAATTCTGTGATGTGTGCTTGTCTTCAGATTTGGAATTTTAGGTTATAGGTATTTTTTTGTTGTTGTTTTTTATTAAACATCATGACTGTTTGATTGCCATCATGACTGAGATTGCCATGAAGACTTGAGAAGCTTCCTCATGCTGGTGATTTTTGGAAAAAAAGAAACATTTATTTGCTTTGGTTTTCAGACTGGTCTGAGACTTCTTTTTCACATTTTATAGATTGCACATTTGGATATCCCTGGGCAAAATCCAGTTAAAAATAATAGTACTTAATATTTAATAAACTACCAGGCATTTGAACCATCTGGAACTTTATTTTCTTTGCACGCAGCGTCTGAGTTTCAGCTGTTAGCATTTCTCCTTTGCCCTGGGAAGGGTCAATTGCTTTTAAAGTCTTTGATGCTTGCTGTGTCAGCCCTTCTCATATTTTCAAAATGCCCGTGTAAAAGGGCTTTTCATTCATTCATGGTGATAATTCTTTTGAACTGAAGTTTGAACCAAACTAACCAAATTTAATTATAGCTCAAATCCTGTTACAGTGAACTGCAGTAGACTTCTAGGCTAGTGTTTTTTTGTTTTGTTTTGGTTTTGTTACACTGGTTTTTAGCCATCACTAAAATTGAAATGGGTAAGCCATTGACTGCAGTTTGAGAGACCTTTTGTAATAACTAAATTTTTGTTATGTTGACATTGGTGATATGATTTGAACTTCATTCTTTTCCAAAGAAAATATTAAATTAGATACAAGTACCATTTCTCTTTCTTTGCATATTCATGTGGTCCTTTTCTATTCATCTTCAGCAGTTTGAACGATTAAAATCTAAAAATTGCTTTCTTAAAGAATCCTTTGATTTGTTGTTGCTAATGCTTGTTGTGGGTTTGTTTTTAAGATCCAAAACTGAATGAGGATTTATATATGCCCTTCAGGGGATATCACTGTGGGTTATGTCTATTTGCCTGCCATTCTAAGATTATATTTTTCTTTTTTGCTTAATTAAAAACAACCAAAAAGAAAAAAAAGAGAGATTTGAACAGCATTATTTCCTGGAGAGAAAGTAGGAACTGGAAATGTTTTAGACCACAGCATATATTTAAGGAGCATAGACTGGCATTGATATTTTTAGAGCTTTCTTCAAATTGATTGCTTTTAGAGTTTTCTTCAAACATGATTGCTAACACATGCATGTTATATTTTAATATCTTATTAAGTTCACTTGTTAATCTATATTTATGCTTCTGTATGTGCAGAGTTTTTTTTTTCTTTTCCCAATAGAATTTAAAATTCTATTTTTAAAATACATTGTGTTTAGATTTCTAAGCAGGTTTGGGAATGATAGCATTTAAAATACTTTAGGTTCCTTTTCATCTTTAAATAAAGGCTATACATTTTTATAATATTGGAACAATTTTTGACCTGCAAGAAAAAAAATGATAGAACTCATTCTGTACTTGGAGCATCTGATTCTGAAATAAAAATTGGGGAAAAACAAATACAGCACTCCTATTAAAGGTGAGAATTTTGAATATACATGTTTAAAGGAATTTTATAATAACACTGCCACAATGCATAGGACATGCTATGGTTTCCATTCTGGTCAGAGGGCACAGACGTTCTTGTATGCCTTTTAACTTGAATACCAGAGTGGGACTTTTGCATCTGTTTGTTAGTATTCTTATGTAAGGAAAAGTCCAACATATCATTAGGAAAGTAAAACTTTAATAAGAAGGACTGAAGCCTGTTAGGCCAACATAATTTCTAGAGAGCAGGGGCTAACGTTTTCACATAGGAAAAAAACGTTTCCCCTTCCGTATATGTATAGACAGAGTACCTAGCGCGTTGTTTTATTTTTATATCAGTGTCGCCAGTAAGAACTTAGATTGATGAAATGTATTTTATCTATAGTTTCTGATGGTGAGAGATACAGAGCTAAATGCCTACAGACATAATATGAGATGAAGGTAGACTGTCTGGGTTCATATCTCAGCTCCACTACTTATTAGCGATGTGGCCTGAGGCAAGTTATTCAAACTCTCTTATCTCATTTTTTTCATCTGTAAGATGAAGGTACTAGTAGTACCTACCTCATAAGGTTGTTGAAAAAGATTACTTATGCTCATGCATATAGAGTGCTTAGGACAGTGCCTGAAATATAATTCTGTATCACTCTCGTGATTTATTATTATTGTCATGATGGTATCACCAGTCCCCCCTTGAAACTTGTCAGCCTCATCCAAGGCCTTATTATTTAGCTCCATCCTGAAGGTGTCTAGGAGTCCATCTGATTTGTAGAGAATACCCTGTACGTAACCTGATGGCCTGTTTGGATCCTCTTCTTTTGCCCTTTAATTTGTAGCCCATAAATTTCAAAGAGGTACAGCCAGTTCCCCAGGTTACAAATGAGATAGGTTCTATAGGCTTGTTCTTAAGTTGAATTTGTATGTAAACTTGGAACAGGTACATTTATTTCCCTATTACCTGTAATAGGCTCTGTTTATAAGTGTGAGTTGCACATAAGTCAGATGTTTGTAACTCGGGGACTGCCTCTAGTTTGACGTGTCGGTGGATTATCTGGCAGTACTGGGCCACATAGTTGTCTGGAGCAGAGCAGCAGCCACCTTTTCAGAAGGAAGCTGAGCTTTGCCACTTCCTCTTGTTTTCATACTTTCCCCACTTCAGCCATTTATATCATTCGCTTGGTCACAGAACATTTCTTTGCTGCCCAGGGTTCTTAGCTGTGAGTTCTGCCTACTCATGTTCCACTAGCCCTTTGCTGGAAGGTTGCCAAATTTTCATCAATGTATAAAACATATTTGTCAAAGTCAAGTGTGCACAATCGTGTTTTTTTTTTTCCTTTTTTTCTATCAGAAAGAACCTTGACCTAGGCAGATGTATTTGTGCTATTAAGCTGGATATAACTTGGTGGGAAATAAAAAGTGAAAAATTAGCCTATATTTGAAGTTCAAGCCAAAGAAAAGAGGTTAAAGCCTAAACCAAGAAAAATTGAGATATGAGAGAGTTTTGCCTTCTGTGTAAGAGCATGTTTGGGATAAGCTGGGTAGCTAAGTGTCACAGTGCTAGGGGTCAGCAAGGATAGAGAAGGATAACTGATTCTTAGAGCAGGTTTCACAGTCTGATATTTCTGTACAATGGGGATGCTTCTGTGTGCTGTATTGCATGATGGGTAATAGCATCCTTGGCCTCTACCCAGTAGGGGTCAGTAGTCCCTTTATGTCCCCAGAGGGTGGAAAGACATGGAAGACATTATTAGTGATTATTGTGTTCTTGTTCCTGTGGACATCTTCAGTGCTGCTTTTCATCTTTGAATCTGTTCAAATATCTGCTTTAAACCCCAATTTTCTGAGGATGCAATATTTATTTTGTGGGCATTTTGCTGCAGTGGCCGAGAGAGGAGGTACTCTTCCTCGTCTCTTCTCTAGCTAAGCCCAGCTGCTGACACCTTTAAGAAGATGCCATCTGCATACTTCTGAGGCTGGTGGCTCTAGCTCCTGCTCTGCTGTTAGCCCTGTGATCCTAGGGAGGTTAGCCCCCTCTCTCTGGCTTGGCTAGAAAATGAGGTGGTTAGGACAGATCAGCAACATTAAGACTGTGAGGCAGGAAATACTGAAGGATTTCTGAAATTTTATCACTAGTCAAGGTCATTTAATTAGAATCCCCCACATTTTTTACCATATTGAAATGAGTTAACTTCAGGAAGGGGTCATGTAACATCAAGGTGTCCCTTCAGGGAACATCTAGAGGTACTCTAGATGGCCGCGGTAGTTTTCTGTAGCTGTGTAAGGAAATCGCCACATACTTAGCAGCGTAGAACACTGTGTGTTTATGATGTCACAGTTCTGTAGGCAGTGGCCCCGGTACTGAGAAGCTGAGTTTTCAGTGTCTCACCAGCAGTGGCCTGGGCACCGTGAAGCTGAGGCCCAGTATCTCACCTGCAGTGGCCTGGGTACTGAGGCTGAGTGCTCAGTGTCTCACCCAGAGTGGTCTAGGTACCACGAGGCTGAGTGTTCAGCATCTCACCCAGCAGTGGCCCGGGTATCGCGAGGCTGAGCACTGTGTCTCACCCACAGAGGGCCAGGTACTGTGAGGCTGAGTGCTCAGTGTCTCATCAGCAGTGGCCCGGGTACTGAGAGGCTAACTGTTCAGTGTCTCACCCACAGAGGCCTAGGTACTGCGAGGCCGAGTGCTCAGTGTCTCACCGGCAGTGGCTCGGGTACTAAGAGGCTGAGTGCTCAGTGTCTCACCTGCAGTGGCCTGGGTACTGTGAGGCTGAGTGTTCAGTGTCTCACCCAGCAGTGGCCAGGGTACTGTGAGGCTGAGTGTTCAGTGTCTCACCTGGCAGTGGCCTGGGTACTGTGAGGCTGAGTGTTGAGTGTCTCACCCGGCAGTGGCCTGGGTACTGCGAGGCTGAGTGTTCAGTGTCTCACCTGGCAGTGGCCCGGGTACTGTGAGGCTGAGTGTTCAGTGTCTCACCCGGCAGTGGCCCGGGTACTGTGAGGCTGAGTGTTCAGTGTCTCACCCAGCAGTGGCCTGGGTACTGTGAGGCTGAGTGTTCAGTGTCTCACCTGGCAGTGGCCCGGGTACTGTGAGGCTGAGTGTTCAGTGTCTCACCCAGCAGTGGCCCGGGTACTGTGAGGCTGAGTATTCAGTGTCTCACCCGTCAGTGGCCCGGGTACTGTGAGGCTGGCTGTTCAGCATCTCACCTGACAGTATCTTGGGTACTGAGAGGCTGAGTGTTCAGTGTCTCACTGGCAGTGGCCCGGGTACTGTGATGCTGACTGTTCAGTGTCTTGCCTGGCAGTGGCCTGGGTACCGTGAGACTGACTGTTCAGCATCTCACCCGCAGTGGCCTGGGTGCTGCAAGGCTGACTTCAATGTCTCACCCGCAGTGGCCCGAGTACTGTGAGGCTGAGTGTCAGTGTCTCACCAGCAGTGGCCCAGGTACTGCGAGGCTGAGTGCTCAGTATCTCACCTGGCAGTAGCCCGGGTACTGTGACGCTGACTGTTCAGTGTCTCACCCGTAGTGGCCCGAGTGCTGTGAGGTTGACTGTTCAGTGTCTCATCCGCAGTGGCCTGGGTACTGCGAGGCTGACTGTTCAGTAGTCTCACCTGCAGTGGCCCGGGTACCATGAGGCTGAGTGCTCAACATCTAGCCCGGCAATGAGGCTGAGTGCTCAACGCCTAGCCCGGCAATGGCCCAGATATTGCAAGGTTGAGTGCTCAGTGTCTTATCCACAGTGGCCCGGGTACTGCCAAACTGAATGCTCAGTGTCTCACATGACAGTGGCCCGGGTACTGTGAGGCTGAGTGTTAAGTGTCTCCCCCGGCAGTGGCCTGGATACTGGGAGGCTGAATTCTCTGTGTTTCACATGGCAGTGGTCAAGGTGTGGGCAGGGAGCTGACTTCAGCTGGGGCCCAGGGTCGTCTTCCAGCCTCTCAGTGCTGTTGGCAGATTTCAAGTCCTCGTGGCAGCATGACTAAACATGTTTTCTTGTTAGTTACTGGCTTGGGACCATATTTGGCTTCAAAGACTACTCTTGGGACCTTGCCATGTGGCCCTCCACAGACCCTTTTATAGTATGGCAGTTTACTTTTTCAAAGCCAACAGGAGATTTTTCACACCTCAGATCTCTTTGGGAAGGGCTGGTTCTTCTACAGACTAATCTGGAAAGGAGTCAGGCCCTCCAGAAATATCTATCTTTTGATGAACCCAGAGCCACCTGATCAGGGACCTTAATTGCATCTGCAAAATCCCTTAACTGTGGGTGTGAAACGTCACCTAATCGCAGGACTCTGCTCCATCCTCTTCCCGGTCACATCCTCACTGGAGGGGAGAGGATCCTACCGGCAAGTAGACAGTGACTGGGAATCTTTGGGGCCATCTTAAAATTCCACTTACCCCAGTGGCTTTGGATTGAAAAGACTGAAAAGCATGCATACCTTTTCTTAGTTCTTATGACTACTACTATAATTTGTCTTTTATGCTCAGTTGTGTTTGTGTGCCCTTTCTGTGGTTTTCTTCTATTTTCTCAGGAGGAAGATGAATGTGCAGGTGGCTTCTGAACTGTGTCTGGGTGTTTGGAGTTGCTTGTGCATGAGCTGTTGTACTAATGTACTCGGTGATTGGTGCTTGTCCCTGACTGCTCCACATGTGCAGACGCGGAGTATGAGCTGAGCAGTTCACGAGGGCTTTCAAGAACCACAGAGGTGCAGAGCGATTAAGAAATGCTTTTAAGATCTTGATATCCAGTCTTCTTTTTAACTGTACATAGAACTGACTGAACATCCTATGGGTGGAAATCATGGGTAATTTGTTGTAGGATACAAAACTTGCAGTTTTCAATACTTTGCAGAATTCTTCTGTTTACCAAATGAAATGTGATAAAAGTTGATGTATTAATATCAAGTAGATTATTTATGACATATATTATGATTTATTCGGTCAAAAAGACCTGATAAACTTGCCAGTATTTTACTCTATAATGTGAAGAAACTTAAGAGACTTTATGGCCAAAAAATACATCTTGTGGTTTTTTTTATAACACAATAGTATCATTTGTTAGACCTCTGGGATTATTAAGCAACTGATAATTTTCTAGGAATCAATTTTTTTTTTTAGCAGCAGCATCAAAATACTTGAAGTATTTACCTTTATTATTTTTTTATTAAGTTGTTTGTACATAGATCATGAATACATTTATGCCATTATGAGATTCAATGTGTTGATTATTTGTACAACTTGGAGTTCTTACATCCTGCTAATCAACATAGCCTTCACCTCATTTACCCAATAACAGCAATAGGACATATGTGTTCTATACCTGATAGATCCAACTTGTACTTGCAATATGCTCCATAGGTGTGGTCCCCCTACTAACCCTCCCTCTACCAACCTACCTCCCTCTCTTCTCTCCCTCCCCTTCCTTCCTTCATCCTAGGCTATAGTTGTATCTAAGGAATGGAAAAAAAAATATCCAATGTACTCTGTACTACTGTGAAACCAAATTTTAATCACTCACACTTGCATATGAAAAAATAGGAACTAAATTTTTATACTTAAAGTTGCCAAAAGTCAAAACTATTTCTATCCCACTCCTCCTAAATAATTTGCGAGTTTATTAAGTTTTCTTGGTTCTCATGGTTGTGAGGACTTTGAAGAAGCCATGTCTAAATATAGAAAATGAATTTCTTTTTCTTTAATAAGGGCATTGCCCTAACTTAAAGATAGAAGAGAGCATATCCTTTTTTTCTCCAGTGTATCTGCACATTTTTATTCTAAGGTCTTAGGTTCTCTACAAGTAATATGATTATAAAATATAATCAATGCTGCAAAAACTAGAATTCCTGGTTAGGATTGAAATGGGATGGTAGATGTGAGAGAAGGATGGACCCCACTTCACGTCTAATTAGGTAAAAGAAATTTATTGATAATTTTGATACACCTGCAGGGGGGCTCTTGTGGTGGGCCAACAAGAAGCCCCGAATAGCGGGGGAGAAGCCACTATTCTGCATACCATTATTCTGCATAGTCATGGTGACTAGCAAGCTAGCGCAATACAGAAGCCAATCATAGCGGTTAGCATAGCTCAATATAGCTCAAGGGTCACAAAGTAGGGGTACACATTGATTCATACATCACAAGATATATCACAAGTACATTACTTCATAATCACAAGATGGGGTATGTCATAGGGGTTTACACAATTTAGGGTGGAGGTACATGTTTACTTAGGGTACATTAGCTCATAGTTCAGGGGTACAAAACAAGTGATGCGTAAATTTCCAAGAATAACTCAGGACCTTTTTTATCCGGGGCTTTATTTGGAATCTGACCTTCCCTTCCTCAACCCCTCTCTGTGTACTTCCTCATTTTCAGTCTTTTCCTCTTCCCTTGAAAGGGCTGGAACTAAAAGCTTAGGAGAGGCTTCCTTTTCAAGGTTAGGGGGCTTGTTCCCCACTGGTCTTGGGGAGGGGGTCAAGGGCTGGGGGCTTGGTTATTACATTCCCTACTGGTCTCATTGCACAATCGAATCTTCAATTGAAGGCGAGTAAGTCCCTTGAGTATCCTCAAGCTTCAGCCAAGTGTTCACCAGCCAGCTTCCAGTGTGTGGCTGGAGCAAGGTATCTTCACACTGAAGCAACCAGGCCCTCTGGTATTAAACTTTTAATCTTCTGTTAAATATAATTACTATATACAGTTGTTCCATGCATTATTAACAAAGTGATACAGGTGGGTTATAACTTTCATTTAAATTATTTTTCTCTCTAATTTCTCTGATCATCAAAGATAAATACTGACAGCAGTATTAACTTAGTTGCTAAATGAACTATACTTAGTATACTGGGTCTGATTATTTGCATAAAGTGCAACAAGAATAATTAGCCACCTGTGTTCTTTTTGTTTAAATTGGCTTTGCTGGAATTTATGAGGATCCTTTGACAGCCTTTCGTTAGCCCAGGTTCATCTGTGCTATTAGATACTGGTATATACTGGGTAAATACCCCTTTTCTCGAGGTCCCCCCAAGTATATTTTGGTTCCCAGACCCGTCAGCAAGTGACCTTCATTACTCACCACAGATCAGGACAGGTTATTGATGGGTGTCTGGCCAGCTCTTTCAAAGGGCTTTCTTCTTGGCTTTAACTGAAGTTCTGCATGTAGTCTGGATTTTTCTGGAGATGCTGTTCCAGTCAAAGCCTTGATAGAATAACCTGTGTCATTATCTTATAGAATAAAACAAATTTTTGTTGAACTTATGCAAATACCTGTATTGTTAAAAGTTAAGAGTATTTATAATGGCTTTTAAATTTGGGGAAATCGGCTCGGTGCCTGTGGCTCAATTGGCTAAGGTGCCAGCCACGTACACCTAAGGTGGCGGGTTCGAATCCCCAGCCTGGGCCCGCCAAACAACAATGATGGCTGCAACCAAAAAATGGCCGGGCATTGTGGCGGGCGCCTGTGGTCCCAGCTACTTGGGAGGTGGAGGCAGGAG
>CAUYQV010150298.1:0-13768 GCA_963574575.1 Galagoides demidoff | reverse complement strand
CCCCACCTAAGGGCTGCCCAGGAAGAAGCTGAGTAGTCCTCACTGGCCTCTGAATAAACTTAAGAGCATGAAGAACCAGCCCAGGGGCCACCTGCCCAGCACCACCTGGCCAGAAGCAGCACCAGTGCTGCTCAGGAAAGACAGCAGCCCCAGAGTGGTGAGACCTCTGGCCACCCTGCCCAGGCACCCCTCTCCCTGAAGCTCACCCCAGCTCTGATTATGGGGCCTTGGAGCCAGCATTGTGAGGCTCGAGCTTCCGTGGTCCCATGGCTCCAGCTGGCAGCCCCACCACCACCCAGACCCCTCCTGATCCTGTGTCTAAGCAAGGGGCTACCCAGTAGCTATGGAGTCAGCTGGGGGACTCCCAGGCCAAGCTGTCTCTCAGGGGCCACACTTATGACCAGGCAGCACTCCCCACCCCCAACCCCATAAACCCCACCTTCAGCTCTGAGCCTCACCCAGGCAGGTGTTGCCCAAGACGCTTTCCAGGTCTGGGCCCAGCAGAGTGGGTGGGCGGCAGCAAAAGTGCCCTGGAGGCCCATCCCCCATCCCAGCCACCCCACAGTCACAAGGACCCAGAGCTGTACACTCTCCCTCCGCCAAGCCCACAGAATGACACAGCCACTGGGGATGGTGGCTCTGTTCTCACAGGCCAACATTCCCTGGGCAGATGGGACCCAGCTGGGAACCAAAGGCAGTGTATGGCTGGACGAACTGATGTCTGTGACCCTCGAAATTTGCCTGGGAGAAATCACCAACCAGGGCTCAGGGGAACCCAGGCTGAGCCACGTCCCTGAGCTGTGGGGCTGAACACGGAAAGTACCTGTGAAGTGGAGGTACCCAGGAAAAGGGGGAGCCCCTTGAAAGCACCATCCTGCAGATGGGGCCCCCACAACACTGGCCCCTCAGAGGCAGTGGAAGGCGGCCTGGACTGAGCAGGCTGGGCCCTGCGAGGCGGCCGGCCAGGCACAATCCCTGCTTTGTCCCTACGTCCTAGCCTCCATCTCATCAGAGTGCCAGGCAGCTGGCGCAGCAACCCTGGGGCAAGGCCTGGGGGGGGCCTGAGGGCAGCTTGGCCACCCCAGACCACCCTACCCCACCCCCCTGCAATCTGACATCAGATGTCCCCCCAGGGGACAGTGGCCCTGGAACTGAGGAGGGTTGGTCAATGCACCACTGGCTTCCTGTAGGGTGTAGGCAGCATGGAAGGCCACCCACCCAGGAGAGGCCAGAGGGCCCCTCCCACGCAGCCCCAGTGACCAGTTTGCTATCCGCCTGCCTGACGTGGTTTCCAGTTGCTAGGGCCTCACAGAAGCTCAAGAGAGACCTGATTCTCACAGACAAGGGGCCCCAGGGCCACAGTCCCTCACTCCTGATGACCAGAACCCAGGCAGGGGTTCCAGGGCCCCCTGGCCCCAACACAGACATGTGCCATTAAGCTCCAAAGTGCTACAGGGGCCTGCGGGGCCAGCACAGCCCCACACAGCGGGTATTGGAGGCTGCACTGGGTGGCTGGCCAATCTCCTCTCTGGGAGCTGGCGCCTGTTGCGGTGTTGGCTGCAGAGGCTCAGCCGCCCTCTATACCAGGGCCAGTGGGTGGCAGAGAGGGTAGTTCCCGACTGCTCCTCCCCAGTGCCAGCCGCAGGCTTCCTGAAAAGGGATGGCGGCAGATAGGGTGGCCTAGCTGACTCGGGCCATTCCCAGCATCCAGCCCTGGGAAGGACTAGCTGTCTGATATAAGGCAAATGGGAGTGAGAATGAGGAGAGTGCTGCCCCTGATGCCCTGGGGTCACACCATAGCAACACTACAAGTGAAGACCAGGAGAAATCACCAGGAGACTGGGTGCATGCGCTCAGGTCCACACAATCCTACAGGGGCTGGGGAGGGGACACAGGGGTCAACACACACCAACCAGAGGAAGGACGAAGACACCCCTGGCCACCTTGAACAGCCAGGGATGGGGCAGGACCCAAAGCCCCTTGGAGCCCCAGACCCACATGCAAGGCACAGTCCATAGTGGGCGGCTCCAGCTGGAGCCCAGTGAGGATCTGCCAGAAACAAGGATGGGAGCCTGGCCTCAGCTGCCCATCACAGTGGGTACAGCGCCCTGTCTCCACCTGAGCTCCCTGGTAGTTCTGGACTCGACTCTCCACGTTGGTGACAGCAGGGCAGAGACAAGCCACAGATGACACTAGAAGGCCCTCCCCACACAGTCTGCACCTGTTGGGGGTCCTGGGGGACACCCCAGACCCAACACCTGCACGTTGAGGAAACCCACAGTACAGAGGAGCCTGGGCAGGGCCAGCTGTGCCCTCTGCCCAGGGTGCCTCCAGCACAGCCCCCACATGGAACCCATGGCAGGCAGGGAGATGTGTGTGAAATCTGAGGTGGCACAGGACCACAGGGGCCCCTGGGGCCTATCCTTTCAGGCATGCCTCCCTCACCATTCAAGAGCCCCCATGCCCAGGGGCTCTGATAGAACAGTCCACCAAAGGCCAGGTCCTAGCCTGGAAGGGGGGCTGCTCCCTAGACAGTCTGTAAGGTAGGGAGAAGGCTGGGGCTATGTCTCAGAGCATCAAGGGAGGCCACATGTGCCTTCCCAATGACTTCATGGGGCCCAGGGTCCTCTGAAGGCCAAGCCAGGGCTGGGAAGACAAGCAGGCATGAGGACCAGAGCTCTGTGTTGGCCTCCTGAGGTGCTATAGTTTTGGAAATCAGCCTGTGCTGGCCGTGGGCTTAAGCCCACCCCAAGCTGTTGCTCAAGACCCAGCACCAAGTGCCTAGGCAGGTGAGCCACGGGGCAGCCCTGCCAGGAAAGCCCTGCACCAGCCACCTCCTTTCTGCCCAGTGGATCAAGGGTTCCTGAGGGCCCCATATCTCCCCATGAACAGAACTCCAGAATAGCCTGAGGGTCTACATCCCCCATCTCCTTCCACAGGGTCCTCCCGGACCCCATGGGCTGAGCTCTGGTTTGGAGGGAGGTGCCCTGCTCCATTTACCAATGGGAAGGAGGGATGAGGCCACAGGATTACGTGGCACTCTGTCCTGGAACTGCGTAGGCCTGGACTTGAAGTGTCTCCTGCATATCCTTACCCTCCAGCCTCCAAGGTTGCCCTCAGTGGCAAAGACTCTGTCCCACCTCTGCCACACTGAGGATGGGGGCTGAGTGAGCACTTCTCAGATCAAGGGAAAAGTCCAGGCACTGTCCCACCCAGCATTACCTGCCCCAGCAGTGAGGAGGCTTCCCAAGGCTGCTGTGCCTCACTGGTGCCTGGGCTTGGGCACTTGGGCAATCAGAGGTAACACCCAAGGGTAGCCGTGCAGAGGACACACTTGGGCAGCCCTGTTTAGAAAGTCACAGAGCTGACTTGCAGGTATAATAGGGTGGACTATACGCTGTAATACCAGAAAGGGGGGTCTGCTGTGCCCCACAGGGCAGCTACACCTGCCACATCTCCCCATAGCAATATTTTGAGATAGATCCATGGCCTACCTCGGGTCAGCTGGGCCAAAAGGCTCCTAATACAACAGGAAGCTCACTGCCACTGGACCAACTCCCTCTCCATGGTCACTTCAAGGGGAACAGCTCTCATTTCAAAGGACTTGAGCAGAGAGAAAGTGAAGAACCAGCACGGCTGAAATGAACAAGGCCAGCCACAGACTAGAAGTGGGCTGGAACTGAGGTTCACAACCACTAGCCACACTAAGACCTGGGTCCCAGCAGGAGGAATGTGCTCTGCGGCAGGGCTGGAGTGTGTGGGGCATCGTTGTAAGCCAGTCTCCTTCTTTGCTTTGGGATGTAGCAACTCTCCAAACAGTGCACATCTGGGGCCCCACATCCACCGAACTCCAGAGAACCCTTCATCCGCAGGGACAGGAAGATGAATGTCAATGGACAGCCTTGGCCTGGGCCTTCCTGGGCAAGACAATTGTACTTTGACGATCAGAACACAGAGAGGGGATAACTTCCAGGTGCTTGGGCAGGAGTCTGCGCTCCACTCCACTCAGAGTGTTTCTAAATATCACACTATAACTCCTTGTTGACACACACACAGGCGCATCCTTTTTGTATTCATTATGTTAATTACAGTGGAAACCTCCCGTAATTATCTGCATGATAGTTTAACTCAAGAAGAGTGCAGAGACCAGCCCCTGCTCTCCGAGATGGCTCTTAGCCTGCGCATAATTCATTGTTGTCATCGTTCACATGCTGATGTTTCCTTATAACAACATTTTATTGACACAATAATTAGATTATTTCACTGCCTCCTGCACTGTGGTTGGCCCCTTCTTTCACCAAGGATCCTACAGACTTCCGTAGCTCCCACCAGAAAACTAGCACATTTTGAACTCAGGTGAACATCAGCTGTCTGCTGCCTCCTCTTCAAACCTGGGTCGTCCCCATTCCCCACAGTGCCACACAGTGGCCAGGGTCCCGTCAGTGCCTGGGCAGTTGGAAGAGGGGCAGCCTGCTCAGGGCAAAGCAGTGCCCCAGCCCCCAGCAGATGCTTTGCTGTTTCTGCCTGAGTTACATCACGGCCGGCCGCTGCCCTCCCCCAGAGCCCAGCCTGGCCCACTTTCCTTCTTAAACACCACCTCCCAGCTCTGCTTCTCTGTGGCTCTGGGGGGCTTGCTGAGGGCCTCCTGAGCCCACTACACCATTACAGCCTCCTCTTTTCTACTACTCCCCTGCCTGCTCCGGGTCTAAAGAACTTCTCAGAAAGGAAGGAAAAGCAGACAGTGCAAACTGGACCTCTGGGACACCAAGACACAGGCCAGTCCTGAGAGAAGAAAGAAAATGGCTGAGGCCCAGCCGCCACAAAGACACTCTGTGAACGCGCCTGGCTGGCCAGATGAGGGGGCTGGCCAGGCCCAGCCAGGCTGGGCAAAGTTGGTCAAATGCAAGGGGAGCCGTGGCCACTGCTGCCCTGGGTTGGGCCTTGCAAGGGCCTAGCCTGCTGCCTGGAAAGACAGCCAGGACCAGCTGGGAAGACCCTCCTATCAGTGAGTCTAGGGTCTCTTCCTCTGCCAGGCCCGGAGTGCAGTCTCAGCACCAGTTAGCCTCACCCTCCCCTGGGGCAGTGCAGGGGCAGAGTCATAGGCTGCGGAGCTTAGGACAGCGGAGGACAGGAAGGCGCTGTCCAGCCGTCTGACAGATCCCTGCACTCTCCCACCTCAGTCATGGAGGGAGGTCCGGGCCTGGCCCGGGGGGCTCAAGAGGCTGCTTCACGGAGGTGGGGGTCTCGGCCCAGGGCGCGCGGCCCGGGGCGCAGCTGCTCGGGCAGCACGCCTATTAGCACGGCCGCGGCAGACGGCAGATGGGAGCCCGCTCGGCCCCCTCCTCCGCACAATAGGCCCGTCGCTCCGGCGCACAATGCGGCCCGGGTCGCGCACCTGCACTGGGAGCCCAGGGGCGCTGCCCAGGCCCGGTCCGGGCGCCCCTGTCCGCCCGTGAGCCCCGGTCCGCTCCGCGTGTCCTTGGGCCGCGCCCGGCCGACCGCAGCCGCGCAGCGTGCGGGGGCTCCGCGGCGCGGACCGGGCCGCACCGGCGGACGGGGGCGCACAGGCGGACGGGGGCGCACCGGCCGCCCATTGTTCGTGGCCACCAGGGCCGGAGACGGAGCCGGCCTGCAGCATCTCGCCTCCCTCCGGGCCTCCGCCCGGAGCTCCGTCAGCACGGCCTCCCCAGCGGCAGCGCGCCCGTCCGCCCCGCGCCCCTGGTGCCCGGGTCTCCCACCCCGGCCCCGCCCGCCGCGCACGCACCTGTCTGCCCCTTCCCCAGTGTCTTCTCCAGCCGGTAGGGCCCCACATACTGCGCGTGCTGCGCCCCGCCGCCGTCCTTCCCCGTCGATGTCATCTCTCCCGGCCCGGCGCCGGCCAGTGGGCGCCCGGGCGCGCGGGCAGGGAGGGGCTGGCCAGCCGTCCGCCCGCGTCCGCCGAGAGCCGTCCGCGCTGACCGGGCCGGCGGCGCCCCCAGCGGGCCGCGCTGCTTCGCGCCCCCCGCGCACGCACGCGCCGCGCCCCCCGCGCCCGCTCCGACGCGGCCGTCCGAGGCCCGGCCGCCGCTACGCCTCCGCCTCGTCGAGAGCACCGGGCGGGCGGGGGCACTAGGCTTCTGCCGCCGCCGAGGCCCGCGCCCCGCGTCCCGCGCCCCCCGCGCACGCCCGTCCGCGGCCGCGCAGCCGAACCGAGCCGAGCTGAGCCGAGCCGCGCCGCGGAGACGAGCAGCCGAGCTGAGCCGAACGGAGCCGAGCCGAGCCGAATCGAGCCGCGCAGCCGAGTCGAGCCGAATGGAGACGAGCCGCTCCCCTGAGCCAGACTGCGCCCTTGAGCCGAGCCGAGTCGAGCCCGAGTGAACGTAGCCAGCTGCAGTGGCTGCACCAAGTGGTGCTCGCTCCGGCCAATCAAACGCGCGGACCAATCATCACAACCCGCGTCCGCCACCCCGCCCCACTCCTCCGCTAGCGCTCCAGCACACCCGACTCCGAGCGGAGAGCGCAGACCTGGGCACTTCTCGCTCGCCGCCCGTCACACCGGCCCCGCCCGACTTCAGAGCTCCAGCTGCCACACGATCCGCCTTTAAGGCGCGTCCCGGGACCCCGTAGGCAGTGACCTATGGGGAGGGTGCAGTGGCTGCCTTGGCCCGTTTTTACTCTGCAGACTGGGACGCTTGGGTTTCGGAAGGAGCTTCCGGCGTTCTTGGGGGTGTCGCAAGCAGTGTGGGGATGCTGCACGTTGGCGGGGGTGCCGCATTTAGGGTGGGGGTGCTGCACGATGGTGGGGTTGCTTCAAGCTGACGGGGGGTGCAATGCGGAGGTGCAGGGGTGCTGCACGCAGGGTCGGGGTGCGGAAGTGCTTCACGCTGGTGCGAGGTGCAGTGCGGAGGCACAGGGGTGCTGCATGCTGGCGGGGGTGTCACACGCAGGGTGGGGGTGCAGGAGTGCTGCACACGGACCGTGTCCAAGCTGTGACCTTGCGACTGCTAAGGCTATGCTGGGACGCGGTCCTCCACCTTACGGCCTTTCCCAGTGCGAGAAAGAGAGGCATTTCGTGGGTATGCAAGGGTGACCTGCACAGTAGGGTCAAGGAATTCACCCGGTCACAGCAGAAGGCCACCGCCAGCGTGCCCCAGCCTTTGCTGCAGACCCTTTTCCCTCCACGTTGAGGAGGGGGGCGGCAGGGCCCAGCTCCCCAGGGGAGAGGAGCGTCTGGAAGGTCCACACAGCCAGCCAGATCAGAGGGACCCTCTGTGTTTTGCAGAAAAACACTCGTGTTTCCTTCAGCTAGTGCTGAGGAGGGAAGGGGATGGGAGGAGGTGGGTGAAGACTACATGGAAGGGAGGGGTCCTACCACTGCTGCCGCCACGGAGGCTGTGCTCACGAAGGTGGTGTCAGTCCTGGCAAGTTCCACTCCTCTCCTCTGGCTATCTCAACCTCTTTAAAGGTCGTAGACTTAGGGTGGTGGGTGCTAAGTTCTGAGTTTCAGAGGATGGAGCAATGCCAGCCAGGGCCTGTGGGGGAAGAGGGGTTCTGACATCAGGCAGATGCCTACAGAAGGTCAGCCTTGAAGCTATTGGTGGTGTGAGTGGGGTTGGTAGTCATTTCCAGTGGAAGGACCTTGGACTGCAGAAACTGTCAGGCAGTGAGGTCTGGCTGGTGGGCTGGAGGTGCAGAGGTTGACCAGGGAGGGCTTGGGCAATCACAGTGGGGGGTCTGCCGCTTCAGATTTGTCTTCCTGGTGCCCTTGGTAGCATTTGACCCTTTCAACCATTCTCTGGCTGCTCCTGGTTGCCGTAACTCTTTTTTTTCCCCCTAGAGACAGAGTTTCACTTTGTCACCCTTGGTAGAGTGCTGTGGTGTCACAGCTCACAGCAACCTCCAGCTCTTGGGCTTAGGGGATTCTCTTGCCTCATAGCCTCCTGAGTAGCTGGGACTACAGGCGTCCACCACAATGCCTGGCTATTTTGTTGTTGCAATTTGGCCGGGGTCATGTTTGAACCTGCCACCCTTGGTATATGGGGCCAGCACCCTACCCACTGAGCCACAGGCATCACCCATGGTTGCCATAACTCTTGCTGTTAAGACATCCACTGCCTTCCTCACTTCCAGCCTACTCCTGTCCCATGCTCTGGTCCTTCCATTCCTCTTTGGCCACTTGTGACTCTTCTTTGTGTCTGTGCAGCCCATGCCCATTGGCAGTCTTCAGGGGTCAGTCTGGATCCCTCTTCTTAAGCCCTCCAGGCATGACTGTCCACCCTGAGCCTTCATCCTCATTCTGCCTGTTCGTGATCCTGAGTTGCCACTGCCAGCCCTTACCCGCTGTCCAGGGTCCTGAGCCAGCTCCTGACTGTACCTTTCCTATGTCTGTTGCCCGAATTCTTCAACTCAGCACCTTCACAGTAGGATTCTGCATCCCCTCCCCTGTCTTCCTCGAGCCCCTCATGGCCAGGCTTCAGTGAGCCCAGTCAGTGGACCCAGTGTAGCAATGCCCCAAGAAGGCCATCCCAGGTTGGATGCTAAAGCTCTCAGGCTCCCTCAGTTAGTAGGGACAAGAAGACCTGTTCCCAGGCCAGGAGACCCTGATGGGAGAAAAACACCCACACTACCACAAGCACTTTGAGGACACAGGAGGGACCACTTCCTGACTCCGTACATGATACCATCATAGCCCTGGTATCAAATCCAGGTAAGGACACAACAAGAAAAGAAAATTAAAGTCCACTATCTCTCATGAGCCTAGACACAAAAGCCGTAACAAAATATCAACATATAGTTCCCATATATAAAAAGAATACATACCTTAGGGGTCTTATTTCAGCAATGCAAAGTTGGTGTAACATTTCAAAATCAACAGAAGAACCACACAATCATTTCAATAGATTCAAAAAAAGCATTAGGCAAAATGTAACACCAAGATAAAAACTTCCAGCTAACTAGGAATAGAAGGGAGGTCCCTCAACCTAATAAAGGGAAACTGCAAAAACCCACTGCTAGCATCGCTAAAAGCTCTTAGAGCAGGAACGGAGCAAGATTGTGTCCTGTTGGCCACCATGTTTCAGCAGTGCTGGGTGGATATAGCCAAGGCACCTTGGCAAGGAGCACAAACGTACCAACCAGAAAGGAACATGACTTTATTGCCTCCAGGAAATCCTAAGTTGCAAAACGCTGCCAAAACTAACAAGCCAGTTTACCAAAGCCACAAGATACAAAGCCAAAGTTGACTCTGTGCGCTGACAATGAACAGAGATCGAAATTATAGAAAAGATAGCATTTACAAAAAGAACCAAAAAGCATGAAATTCTAGGGGCAGATTTAAGAAAATTTGCATGAGACTTGTTCCAGAAACTTATAAAATACCACTGAGAGAAATTTTAAAAAACCTAAGTGGAGAGTCATACTATGTTCATGGATTCCAAGACTCAATATTGTTGAGACATCAGTTCTCTCCAGGTTGATCAACAGCAGTGGTTCTCAATCTTCCTAATGCCTCGATGTATTCTTGTTGTTACAAAGGGGTCTCGACCCACAGATTGAGAACTATTGACCTATTCACTATAGAGTGAATGCAATTTCAATCAGAACCACAGCCAGTTCTTTAAAAATCTTTTTTAAATAAAGAGACACATTTTAAAGTCTTGTTATAAAACTAGAGCAATCAAGACAACATGCTGTTGGCATAAAAGAAAACATTTAAATAAAAGAATGAGATAACAGTCCCAAAATAAATCTTTATATTTATGGCAATTGGTTTCCAACAAAGGTCAAAGGTAATTTAATGGAGCAAAGACAGTCATTTTGACAATAGGTGCTAAAACCATCAGACACCCACATGTAAAGAAAGAACCTCAAACCTTACCTCATGTGATCTAATATCAACTAGATTAGCTATTTAGTATTTATAGATACTAATTAGAAATGGTTGATGTACCTGAGTGTGAAAGTTATAAGCATAAAACTTCTAGAAGAAAACTGGGGGAAAAAATCTTTGTGTTCTTGGGTTAAACGTAGATTTCTTTGATAAGATGCAAAAAGCACAAACACTAAAATAAAACAAAAATAATAAATCAGACCTCATCAAAATTAAAAACCTTTGTGCTTCAAAAGGCACTGTAAGAAAAATGAACTGCCACAGATTGAGTGAAAGTATTTGCAAACCATTTCTGATAAAAGACCTGTGTGTGAAATATATAAAGAGTTGTTACCACTCAATAATAAGACAGCTCAACAAAATATTGGACAAACTCTTTTTTTTTTTTTGGAGACAGAGTCTCACTTTTTTGACCTCTGTAGAGTGCTGTAATGTTACAGCTCATAGCAATCCCTTGGGCTCAAGTGATTCTCTTGCCTCAGCCTCCCAAGTAGCTGGGACTACAGGCACCCACCCCAAGGCCTGGCTATTTTTTTTTTTTTTTTTTTTTTTTTTAGAGGCAGGAACTTGCTCTGGCTCAGGCTGGTCTCCAATCTGTGAGCTCAGGCAATCCACCCACCTTGGCCTCCCAGAGTGCTAGAATTAATTACAGTGTGAGCCACCACACTGACTACGGATAAAACCCTCTGAACAATAAGAGACTTGAATGGCAAATACTCACATGAAACAAATGTTCCACGTGATTAACAACAAGATGCTACCACACGCCCACTGGAAAGACCAAAACTTAGAAGACTGGCATAAAAACATAGCACCTGGAACTTTCCAATATGCAGAGGGGATGCAAAATGGCTAGCTGCTTGGGGACCAGCCTGTCAGTTTCTCATACAGTAAATATGTATCTACCATATAAAGCCAGCAGTACCACTTGCAGGTGTTTTCCCAAGAAAAATGGAAACTTAGGTCCACACAAAACTGGTATGCATATGTTCGTAGCAGCTTTATTTGAAATAGCCAAAAATTGGGACCAACCCAGTTGCCCTCTGGTGGGTGACTGGATGGACACACTGTGGTAAATCCACACAGTGGAACTCTGCCCGATTCTGCTGTGTGACTCTCTTTATGTGACATTAGCGACAAGGCTAAATGTAGAAGGCGGGAGGCTGGCAAGGAAACCTTGGGGGCAAGAAATGCTCTGTGTCACGTGTCGTGTAGGTTACTCAGCCCTGTCATTCATCTTACCAAAGTGTACACATAAAATTGTACTGTGATGAAGCCGACCAGCGACGATCAGCTCGGGGCGTGGTGCAGGTGGGGAGACGAGGCCCACATCCCCCATCGATTCCTGTATCCGTGTGCGTCATGGTGCAGCACCCACCTTGGCCCCGCGGGGGTCCGTGGCTGTGAATGGGGCGCTTCCTGCAGGAGGCGGCCGGGGTCTCCGATGCTGTAGGCCCTGGAGGGGTGGCTGGGCCTGACCAACGACTCCTTCCTAAACCCGCCCTCACCCTGTTCTCTTACCTTGAGAAGCAGCTGCCCTCCTGGCATGTCCTACTGCAGAATGGATGGGGTGCATTTTCCAGAGCAGGACCCCGCCGTGTACAACGGTGGTCTGAGACCTTACCGGGGCGGAGGCGGGGGAGGAGGGGTGGGCTGGCAGAGAGGGGTGGGCTGGTGGTCGGCGTGCAGACAAGAGCAGGCATAAGGTCTCCCTGTGGGCTCCCCAAGTTTTCCCAGCCATCCCGGGAAGCAGCACCTGTCCTGGCGGGGGTAGGGGTGAACTCCCCAGCTTGGAGGCTCCCTGTCGCGCCCCGCCCACGGCAGGTTGGGAGGCAGGCCGCAGCGCCACCGTCTGGCAGGGAGGCGGCCTTGCAGGTGTGGGGTCAGAGCTCTTGCTGGAGGCCTGGAGACAGCACGTGGCTGCTGGCCCTGGCAGGGCACGGTCTCCGAGACCTGTGGGAGCTCCTCCAGGCCCCAACAGGGCCGCAGCCAGCAGGCAAGAATTTCTCCCCGGAGGGTGTAGGTGTGGACCTGGGGGCTTCTGGTTCTCCAGCCCAGTCCCTCTTTCCCTTTCCCCCAGTGTGGCACTCCGTTTTCTGTTTCCTTCTTGGTGGGTGCTCAGGGCTTCCACCAGCTGCAGACATTTGATGTTAGCTGAGTAACAACAAACTATGTCCTCACTTTCTCCAGACCCAATGTAGATGGAGTTAGAGTCTCTACTTTGCAGAAAGGACACCAAGGCTCCAAGAGGTTAGGACCTGTCAGGCCTAGTCCTGCCTGGCCCTGGTTCTCTGAGGCAAGGGACCTGGGTCCAAAATCTCTCTTTCAAGCCTTGAACAGCCCTGTAGGTGCTGGTTGGGAAGGTGTAGATCCACTCACAGGGTGTCTGCCCCATCCACCAGCCCCCAGACACATTCCTCTTCCTCTTCCCAACAGCGTCCCCTTGATGTCCTCCTGGTCCGTCTCCTCTGCTGCTTCCTGCACGTCCCCAGGATCTCATTGGGGCTCCTGTCCCTAGCCCCAACATGAACGGTCTCCTGCAGTCATGCCCATGAAGAAGTGAATCTGGGAAACCTCAAATTTAGGCCTGGAGTAAGGGAAATAGTGTTGAGGCTGCAGCCATGTTGGCTGGGCTCTATCCTCTGCTGAGTGCCTGGACGCATCTGCAGGATGTTTTATCAAGACAAAGAGAAAGAGCGAAGGGGAAATGGCAACCACAGGGTGAGCCCAGCCAGGGTACCTGCCCCTCCCAAGGCCCAAGTATAAGTCCCCTTATACCCAGGCTGTTGGGTGGGGCTTTTCCTGCCTCCTTTTGCTGTTGCTGCTGTCAGTGGTTGGGAGGGGGCCAGAGAGAGGCCTCTAGGGGTTCACGGGGGCAGAGAGAAAGCAAAGCCCCAATCCTGGGACAGTGAGACTCGTGGGCTGGGTGGGAGGGCTAGAATGGCAAGGCACACAGGGTGGGCCCTGGGGGGAGGCAGGAGACCTAGGGGAGCCCTGGGGCTGGGGAGGGGAGTAGTGGCGCCTACAGTGTCGTGCTGGTGGTGATGAGGCAGACCCGGCTGGACCTGGGACAAGGAACCTCATGGGAAGGATTTTGGGTCCCTACTGGCTTGTGTGTTGGAGGCACCTGGGTCCCCGAAAAGCTGGCCACGAGGCCCTGGAGTGGCATGCCTGGGCCCTAGACACTCAGAAAGTCCTGCTTGGGTGGACAGAGCACCTGTGGGGCCACACCTTGTGCTCTCACCCTGTGGTCACTGCTCCTGGCAGGCAAGGAAGTGAGGCCCAGAGAGCAAAAATGTCTGGCCCTCAGCCACAGGGTGACCCTCTTCTCACACTTTGGATGTCAGCCCTGTGCCACACACATTGTTCTTTTAGCTCTGTGAGTCACCAGGAGCTGGGCCACCTAGGAGACATGCAAAATGAGAAGACAGGCTGGAAGGTAGGTGAAGTGGGTTGGGAGGACATACACAGCAGGAAGGCCTGGGGAGGACATGAGGGGCACAGCAGGAGGGGACCTGGGGAGGATACAGAGAAGGATGTGTAAGGCAGAGGGAGGTGAGCAGGGGAGGGGCCACCATGGAGGCCAAGGTGTGGCTGCCATGGTGGGAAAAGGAGTCTGAGGGTCAGAGTGGTGACGTGCCTTCCTGAAAGTCAGACTGACTGTTTGGGAGGTTGGGGAGGAGGCTGGCTGAGCAAAGGTTCAGAGGGACACATAGGCCCTCGTGTCTGAAAAGACTGCTAAGAAAGGCTTGGCGCCTATGGCTCAATCGGCTAAGGCGCCAGCCACATACACCTAAGGTGGCGGGTTCGTATCCCCAGCCCGGGCCCGCCAAACAACAATGATGGCTGCAACCAAAAAATGGCCGGGCGTTGTGGCGGGCGCCTGTGGTCCCAGCTACT